>NJDC01003172.1:8391-24425 GCA_002245475.1 Calephelis virginiensis
ATATCCAATGCCGAGCACCATTTTTTGTTAGAACATTGGAAGAACCAAATATTTTTTTTGTTGCCCGTCCCAGAAATCAAACCCGGGACCTTATGCAATCAAATCCAATACCGGATCGCTACACCATAGAGGCGACTGTTAGAATTTTGTTTAATCAATACTACCATGACAATATTTCCGTTTCACTATAGTAACCGCAAAACTGTCTAGCTTCAACATACAAACTTTTGTATTAACAAAATGAATCAGGATACAAAAAAACTAGCTACAAGTATTTATGGAAGAGTAAATGTTCAACCCGTAGAAAGATGTCGAGTGAATTTTTGTACCGATATGGAAAAATCAGTGTTAATGAGCAACTTCGAAAGGCGTGGTTGGAACCAAGTAGGACCTGATGATGATGGGAACTTCTACTGGGCTTCAACACAAACCTGCCGTTGCCTATTCAGTGTTGAAAGTGGATATCGCATGAATGATAATCAAATAATCAACCACTTCCCAAATCACTACGACCTATCAAGGAAAGATTTACTTGTTAAAAATATTAAACGGTATTGAAAGGAATTAGAGAGAGAGGGCAATCTTTTGGGTGAGAAGGCAGAAGTGGTCTTACAAGGCGGGCAAGTAGTAACACAATACGTTCATCTCGATTTCATACCAATTACGTTCGTACTCCCAGCGGATTACAACATGTTTGTTGAGGAATACAGGAAGTCACCGCAAAGTACATGGATCATGAAACCTTGTGGGAAATCTCAAGGAACCGGTATCTTTCTGATAAACAAACTATCGAAATTGAAGAAATGGTCTCGAGAGGCGAAAGCTCCATTTCATCCGCAATTAAGTAAAGAAAGCTATGTTATTTCCAGATACATTGATAATCCATTACTAATTGGTGGTAAAAAATTTGACTTAAGACTATATGTTCTGGTGACATCCTTTCGGCCATTAAAAGCTTATTTATTTCAACTTGGATTTTGTAGATTTTGCACTGTGAAATATGATACCAGTGTCACGGAGTTGGATAATATGTATGTTCATCTTACTAATGTTAGCGTTCAAAAGCATGGAGGTGATTATAATATCATACATGGCGGGAAAATGAGCGTTCAAAATTTAAGACTGTACGTAGAAGGCACTAGAGGGCGGGCAGTTACTGAGAAGCTATTTGCCGCCATACAGTGGCTCATAGTGTACTCTTTAAAAGCTGTTTCCTCAGTAATGGCTAATGACAGACATTGCTTTGAATGTTATGGATATGACATAATTATAGACAATCAACTGAAGCCTTGTCTAGTGGAGGTAAATGCATCACCTTCCCTCACATCCACGACAGTTAATGATAGAATAATGAAGTATAAGTTGATTGATAATATTTTTTCCGTTGTTTTACCTCCCGATGGAATTCCTGATGTAAGATGGAATAAAATTCCAAATCCTGAAGCTTACGGTAATTTCGATTTGCTGATTGATGAAGAAGTAATAGAAAAAGAAGATACTACAGCATCTGTAAGTAGAAATTCAAGGCATAGTAAAAATAAGAACTAAAACTATGTTACTGTAAGTGGCTTTAACGGCTGCACTCAGAGACGTAAATTACATTAAATTTCATGATTGAAATCACAATTTTGTATAGAAAATGGCTACTTAATGCCCGATGGAAAGATACCGCAAGTTTTATAATGTTTACAACCACTAAAATAAATAGATATATAATATGGAGTAATAAATGTATTGTTATCGACTCAAAATTCTTTAAATAATAAAAAAGATACATATCTACGCAGGTATACATATTTATATAAAAAATAAATAGAATTATACTTATATATACTCCATCTGTACCACTTATTTTTAACCAACTTTGAAAGTAGAAGAAGGTTGTAAAACTAAGGTATCTTCACGCCCATGCCCCCGACGTGGTAGGCAGAAACACATACAGGGCACCAAGCTCAAGATACTATGTCCCACAATACAATGTGATAGGTGGCAAGCCTATCGCCAACCGGACACATGTCCAATTCCGGGCAACGTTATTTTTATTAAAAAAATGAAAATACACATTTTCTATTTTTTCTTGTTGCTCGACCCGGGGATCGAACTCGGGACCTTAAAAAGTCAAGTCCGTCGCCGAACCGCTAGACCACAGAGGCGATATAAAAACAACTTTATGGTAAACGTCATAAGGCTATAATATTTCACCGATCAGAATTAGTATTACTGAAATAATGAATAAGAGCTCATGCTAATCTCTTTGATGTTTGTATTAGAATCTTGAAACTCAAATTTGATCCACTTCCGAATTAGAATTTTCTTATTAAAATAACGTTGCTCGGGATTGGGTGTGTGTCCGGTTGGCGGTAGGCTTGCCACCTATCACATTGTGGGACTTAGCATCTTCGGCTAGTCGTGGGTGCCCTGGTTGTGCCTCTGCCTACCTTTTTGGGAACATGGTCGTGAATTTACTTGAGTAATTCCCTAATATTATGTTCAAGAGTACAAACTAACTCAAAATTATCATCAAGTATGACAAAGCGAGATTCAAGAATAGTCCTATATAATATAATCTTATCACTAATTATTATTAGAATCTATGCAACGCTTGTTGTTTTCAGTTTCGCCTAACATACGAACATTTAAGAGCTATTTGTGTTACAGATACGTCAGTATCGCCTCTGTGGTCTAGCGATCCGGGTGTTGGACTTGACTGAACGAGGTCCCGGGTTCGAATCCCGGGTCGGCCAACAAAATGAAAATTGGATTTTTTCAATTTTCAAATAAAAAAATAATGTTGGTCGGGATTGGAAATGTGCCCGGTTGGCGATAGGCTTGCCACCTATCACATTGTGGGATTGTATCTTCGGCTAGTCGTGGGTGCCCTGGTTGTGCCTCTGCCTACCTCTTCGGGGATATGGGCGTGAAGATACTTTGCTTTTACTTTAGATACGTCAGTATAAGTTTCACATTTAGCCATTTAGGTTTTCAGCAAAAGCGGACGTTCTTTTCATCATACACTTTGAATATTTTAGTCCAATCAGTTTAGTTTTAGCTAGTCAACGAATATTTTGAATAATCTTCATCCAAGACTTTTGTTAATTTTTTGTAAACTCGAATATCTTTAGGAACGAATAAAACCAAGAGATGTGTATGGACATTGAAAATATTTGAATAAGGTTTCTAAATAGGTTTGAGTCTAAAACATTTCTTTTGTATTTTGCTTGTTTATTGATTTATTAAATATTAATTAGTATGCGTAACGGTTTGGATAGTAATGAACCAATTTCGAATTTTCACTAAATTGATGACAAGGGTTAAACTTTTGTCGACTCTCTAAATATATACTGCTTTACTTATTAATTATCTTCACGCCAATTCCCTAACGTGGTTGTCAAATGACATGGTCATACAAAGCCACTGGTTTCTGAGACTACGAGTCTCAAGAGCACTTAACTCGGATTAAACCCGACGGAATATACCGATGTAACGATGAACTCATTTAGCAGGTACTCAGAACTGTGTATCTATAGGACATAACTACCCGCGTTAACGGGTTAGAAAGGAATTAAAAATTTCGCCACGGGACTTGAATCTTCAGTAGCTCAAATGGTAAGAGTATTCGTCGACTTTAGAAACCTATCGTATGTTTACAGGCTCGAATCCTATCTGGAGCGAAAGTTTTTTTTCTTTCAAATTTATGGAATATACCCATACTACTTTTTACCGTTTTGTTTCAGTTTTACATTGATTAAATAATATTAAATCCAAAATGTGAAGTAAAAAGTCTTCACAATAAAACTGGCATTAATAAAGTGGGAATCACAATAGGGGGCAGCAATCACAAACCAATAACTTCAATGGCTTAGCAGACGAATTAAACGGAAATTGTTGAAATTGGAAACACTTCCGCTTTTGTTTAGATTATTGTCATTGTACGATGGACGATACTAGATCTAAACTTTATAAACTCAACAGCAAAGTCTATTTTTTAATAACACATTCGTTGGATTTGCAATATTTCTGATAATTACTATTTTTTAGTAAGATTGAGTAGTAAGATGAGTTATACGAATAATTTGAAAAAAAATATGTTTTTTTTTACAATTAAACAAACAAGTGGCTTGTATAATGGTAAGAAACAATGTTCTTCTGTAGACACAATAGATGGTTCTGTCTAATGGCCGCGGAACTTAGACCAAACTTACAAGTCTCCTGGCTGTCTTAGAAAGAAATTGTGAAGTGTTACATGACCAAAATTAGTTAGTTTTGGTAGTAGTTTCTAAAATTTTGCTTAGTTATAGTGTACAAGTGAAGTAATCACTAGAAAGTTTCTCCGTGTTGGTCCGGGCACTCTGAGCAGAATAGACCATCTGTCGTTCTGTCTGGCAGGCGAAAACCAACAAGGCCCGAGTGGTAGAGCTCTATGTAGAAACTCGGGCAGGGTAGGGATCCATCGCCTTACCTATTCGTACCCCTATTATGACAACGTTATCTTCCGGTCTGGAGGGTAGGGTACCCAGTAGATGTTGACACATATAGAATGATTTGGACTGAAAAAATGTTTTAAAATCGGGTGATAATTTGATGCAAATAATTAATTGAAATTCACTTATGGCAGATGCCTACGCCTATGCTTAAAATAAAAAAAGCTACGAAGTGATAAAAAGCATTAAAATTATGTGATTTTCCAACAGCGGCCGTGATATTAAACTGCTGCATTAAACTTAAGCTCAATCAATGTAAGTGTAAAACTCGTACTTTAATATTTTGTTATTTGAATTTCTCACGATGTTGTTCGAAAGCTTTTTTGCTTAACACTCTTTATTTTTAACAATACAAAAGCATTTTATTTAAAGTGAATGTGATAAAGGTTTCAATAAACAAACTCAAGTTAGCATCTGTACAAATGTTGGCCCTGCATGGAAGCCGAACCCGCAATATTAATAAAGCAGTGCCCGTTGCCAAGAATATTACATACTCAACGATGTAATAAATATTTATTCGCTTTAATTTTATATTTGTCTGAATTATTGAATTTGGAATGAAAACTTCTTTGGCACGGAGGGAGTTTTTGATAGAGGGAAATATTAGACTATGAATTCACAACACGATAATATATCGATATAGTACATTCTACAGCACATTATCATATAGATAATTGAGACGTGCCATAATCGATTCTTTTTGGATCACAAAACATGAACAAAATCATTAAAAAAAGTATCTTCACGCCCATATCCCCGAAGAAGTAGGCAGAGGCACAACCAGGGCACCCACGACTAGCCGAAGACACTAAGTCCCATAATGTGATAGGTGGCAAGCCTATCGCCAACCGGGCACATATCCTATCCCGAGCAATTTTTTTTTTATTATAAAATTGGAAAAACCCAATTTTCTTTTTGTTGCCCGACCCGGGATTCGAATCCGGAACCTCATGCAGTCGAGTCCAACAACTAAACCGCTAGACCACAGAGGCGATCATATAGACAAAATCATTGATGTTTTTATTTTAATAATCCCATTGAAATTTATAAAAAAAAGAGAATAATCTGCCATTTTTTTAATTTTAAAACTTGCCTGTATTTAAAAATTAATGCCACTTTTCGTTGTCATTTTATAACTCAAGAACGGGCTCACCTACCCAAACCAAATGTTTAAGTTTTGTTTGGACTATTTAGTAGGTGGTTTATGTGAAGTTTACATGAAATCGGTGGAGTCATACATTTGTAACAAATGAATTCAATAAAACGATCCGCCATTTTGTTAATGGGTATTTTTTAGTCAAATCGAATATTTTTTCAGATGGGGACTGTACCGTCATATGTAAACCTTTTATCCGTTGGTTTTTTTCCTTTTTTGTTTTGTTATGTCGTTCATGCGGTCATATACTTCAAAGAGTAAAGCACGTATCGGGCCGCTAGTAAGTATATGTAGCTTCCTATGTAATTACAAAAAAAAATAGAACTAAAGAGTTAGATGTCGAATTCAATGTTTGTGTACGGTTTTGCACCAACGTTGGGTATTTTTATGTAATAAATAATATATTGTTACGTCCATGGTAAGATCATTGTAGCTTTATGGGGCTATTACAGGATAACCTATTTGACTGCCTCTTGGTCGAGTGGCTCACGTTCGATTCCCCGACGGGGGCAGGCATTTGTGTGATGGACATTTAGATGTCTGCATTTCCGGATCTGGGTGTTTATTAAATATATTCTGGTATCTACCTATTTAAGTATTTCTATGTAATGGTATCGTTGACTCACAGCCATGACACAAGCATATAATTTGCTTACTTTGGGGTTAGATTCGATTTGTGTTACTTATCCAGCGATATTATTATTATTATTATTAACCTAACTAACTAATTAACCTAACATAAGGCGATTATTGACATATATTTGCATATATTTTGATAAAAATCATTAAAATAACATAATTCAGTGGCTAAAATAAGACTGACAGCAAAAAGTACCATGCAACGGCAACATGCTTCTTATAGGTATCTAAGTACGGAATTCCTATAAAATATTAGCTTAACATATCTCAAACTATAACAACGCTGTTTACAACAAAATAACAAAAGAGAAATTGGGATATATTCGCTGTCTTCCTGTTAAATAAGAAAGAATATAATACAATGAAAACATTCAAAAGACACTGTGTTGTTTCAAAATGGGTTATAATGAGTGACATATAAAAATGCTGATGGCAAAAGTCTCCGAAACAAGTGTCGCATGAAAAATGTATTTAAGAGGAAGCTACGCAGGTCTGCTTGTATCGTAACATGAGGCACTCCATACTCCTTGCCTACTCCGCAAGGGATCTGGTCTAAGCTGAATTTTTCAAACTTTTTTACTTAACATTTTTTTCTTATCCTGGAACCATGAACGCTTATAGCAGTATTATTTCCATCTTGCTAATGTCCGCCTTTATAAGAAACTTTATAGTGTACATGATAAGGTTGTCTTTCTCCGATGACAATTAGTATTATTGAAATAATACTGTTATAAGAGCTTATGGTAACCCCCCTGATCAATTGTTAGTGATATGTATATTTTTACTTTCTTAAGCACATATTATAATGATAAAACCATGTAGTAAAGTTTATAAAAGTTTTTACATTTGAGAAGTATGTACCTACTTCTCAAATGTAAAAACTTTTATAAATATTTTAAGACTGACACAGTTTATAAAATTATTAGATACTTACAGATTCGAACTGTTTATAAGTACTCTATAAAAAGTAGCACTTTCGCAGTAATACTAAATTTATACTAAACTAAATATCGACTATCGAACTTTTAAAAACTATTTAGAAAATATTGACCCAACTCCATGTCACAATCATATTTGAACGCTCATGTTAAAAATCTGCTTGAAACGATACCTAAAATCTTATCCGGTAAAACGATTCTTCATAAACTGGACTTACTTTAAAATCAATCAGGAAGTCAAAAGGTCCTTGAAAAGGTAAAGCGATAGCAACCTTCCTTATACGTGAGTAATTAGCATTTTGTGTACAACATAATGTGTTTTGCATATTATTATGTATGTATCAAAGATTTGTACATAGCATGAAGAATTCTCTCAAGATTCCTACTGTAGAAAGCCTAACTAAGCTACTTCTCAACAATATTTTTTTGCGCTGTTAACGACTTTGAGAAAAAGTAGAGACTGTATTCTATATTTAATACTTCTGTAAATTATTATGTATTGTAATTAGTTTTTTTGTTGTTTTGAAGAGATTTAAAAAAACTTATTTAATTTGAAAGAACTTACCTTTAAATGAACCCATTGATGATGATAATATCCTAGGGAAATCGAGGAAAATACTTAATGTTTTGTGTATTTTCAAGACTAATTTTTTTTTAAACTGAAGGCGGTTTTTTGCTGTTTTACGGATAATGATAAGGGTATGAAATAAAGAACAGGTTTATGTTCTATATAAATTATTTTATACATATTTATACAAAAGCCGTAAAGCTGTTTACATGTTACTCACCTACCGAGTTTCAACTTTGTGATCCTAATAGCTTAGAAATAATGTGGCTTCGATTTTTGCCAATTCGAAATTTAACAAAACGTATAATATTGTAAATCACATCTTATTTAAGACAACGTGAGTGGTGGTAATATTGCCAACTAAACTAATTTAAAGTTATTGCTATCTGCTTTCAACGATAATAATAGAAAGAGACAAAACACGGTAAGTGCTGTCAGATTAGTGTACATAACATTTCTATAGACTTTCAATCCATTCCTCGAAAAACATTAATTAAAAACGTCACCAGTTGACATGTCCGGACTAATCTATCATCTTTAAAATGGCCTATCTCTTTTCTTTATGTTCCATTTGAAAAAGATAGCAAACACTTAAAATTAGTTTAGTGAGTGCTCAGCAGAATTACCACCATTAACTTCTTTAGTAATAGCCAGAAAACTTCTTTTATGCTTGAGATGCAAATAGATTCCACAAGATGCACTCAAGTCTTCAAATTCTAATATTAAATTCTATAACCCTTAACGAGATGCATTTCCATGTTACACTTCAGAAGCATTTCTGAATAATTCCTGGAAGTGAAATCACATAATGTAAAACAGCTTATGACTCTCTCCCTGGTGAAATATGAATGTAGACATTTAAATGTTTCAGCTTATTTGGTGGTAATATTTCTGTGTTGTATATTGGAGACTATTTCTCATCACAGTTACTCGAAATACGAACCTTCAAGTCTGTGCTTGAAGGTCCTGGTGAAGCCTTGAACCTTCAAGTCTGTCTTGAAGTTCTGGTTGTAATGATCGAAATATTACGCATGCGAGCTTTTTAGTTTATATTGGTTGCGATTCTATGAAAAATCTAAACTAAAATTTGAATCAACACTCAAATCTCATATATTGACAACTAGCTTTTACCCGCGGCATTGCCCGTGTGGTTAATGGTCCTACAGGAATATTTTTGGGATAAATCCAATGTGCTAATCCAAGTTACCCTCTAAGTGTGTGCCTGCCTCTATGTAATTTTCTTGAAAATTGATTCAGCAGTTTTTGTGTGAAGGAGTAATAAAAAAACAAACAAACATACAAACTACCACATTTATAGTATTAGGAGGATGTTAGTGTTGAAATTAACCTTAATTCTATTAGAATGAAACTTTAGTAATTTACAGAGTAACAAGTTTAGTTTATAACTCTAAAATATTTTTAATTTCAATAGCCTCTAAGGTCTGGATGGAAAGCGCTCCGGCGTGTGGTTTGACTTCCTGAAGTACCAGGTTTCTATCCCTAGGTCGAACAAATACAAAGCAAATAAGTTTTTTAAATTTTCTGACATTACAACGTTGCCTGGTTCGGATATGTGCCCGGTTGGCGATAAGCTTGCCACCTATCACATTGTGGGACTTACTGTCTTTCGCTAGTGGTGGTTGCCTTAGTTGTGCCTCTGTCTATCCTTTCTGGAATATGGGCGTGAATATAACATCTTGTTAATTTAGTTTAGTCTATTTTAGAATTTAGTACAAAAACCAACAGAATTATCACGTTTATCGTACTTTTGGTGTACGATTTTTTCAATACGAATGAAGAGTTATATTTGATTTAATTTAATTTTTTGTAACACAAAATAAAAAAGCCTTATAAGGAATAACGTATTTAATATTTAAAGTAAAGAATCTTCACGCCCATATCCTCGAAGAGGTTGGCAGAGGTACAACCAAGGAACCCACGACTAGCCGAAGACACTAAGTCCCACAATGTGATAGGTGGCAAGCCTATCGCCAACCAAGCACATTTCCAATCCCGAGCAACATTTTTTTTTATCAGAAAATTGGAAAAATCCAATTTTCTTTTTGTTGGCCGACCCGGGATTCGAACCTGGGACCTCATGCAGTCAAGTCCAACACCCGGACCGCTATATTTGACAATTAAATAGTAGAAACTACAATAATTATAGTAGGTTTTTTATAATCATTTACTTTTTACATTAGTTTTTGATACTGGCTGTTTCGTTAATTTCGTTAACGTTCTTTTGTGGATACAAAAAAAAAACAAATTCTGCGCGCTTTTTTCGAAAGTATTTTTTGTAACGTATAGGTATATAGAATCTATACTTGCTATCTTCGGCACTTGGTAGAATTCCATTGTATATACACGTTTTTTGGAGTAAACTCTTGTACTTATCCACTGTATACTTTATTTAACACTTTCTGTTACTTTTTAGCCAACCGGTTTCACTATTTCTTTTTGATTTAATGTTCATTACCTATTTGGTTATATGTAAAGTATACAGTGGATAAGTACAAGTGTTTACTCCAAAAAACGTGTGTATATGTATATTATTATACTCTTTGTTTGTAACTAGCCCACAGATGTAGGCAGAGGTTCATACATACTCACAATTACCCAATGGTATTTAAAGAAACATAACACAAAATATCATTATAACTTTTTGCCATCAAAAATGAAATATAAAAAAGGGTTTAGAGTTCCTATTGGTTAAAAGTACACATCGCATATGGCTACCAATGGTAATAGGGAGTTGTCACTGGGACTGAGAAAATACGCGTCTTATGTAAAAGTAAGTATCCTGCCAAACCGAAACATACTAGAGGCGAGCACTGGCGTTTTATTTGGCATACCGACGTAAGGCGGTGGTATATTCCAGATGATTCGTCGCAAAACTCGAACACCTACACAATCACAATGCTAGAAAAAAAAACAACACTCGCCTTTTACGAATAGTAGTTATTACTTCATTCTTCAATGGAACGCAAAATCGACATTGCGAAAATAAAAATAAAAAGCAAACTGGGCACCCATTACAAAATAAAAAAGCTTTAAAAGACAGCGTACACTTGGAAGCTCTTGAATTTATGAATATACGAGTAACTATAACTATAAAAGAGCTTTTGTGCTCTCGCAAATGAAGGAAAAAAGCTGTCATTTATTTTTAGGTCAAGAGTTATTGTATTTCAGTATTGTATATTCTTCCTTACTGAGTAACGAAATCGAGGGCTTTCAGCGGAAAGCGAAATTTGAAGAGTACTTTATTTTATAATAGGCGAGGCTCTCTTTATTTTTATTAAAATACACAGATAATAAAGTATTTTGTAAAAATAAAATACTATTAATAAAGCTTTAAGTTAAAGTAAAATAAAGTGAGTAAGTGTCTGCACGCCAATATCCCAAAAAGATAGGTGCAGGCTCAATCAGAGCACCCACGACTAGCCGAAGATCCGTTCAAACTGTTTATAGCTATTAGTTTCAAGCGATACGACGCTCGTCGGGTCGGCTAGGTAATGGTATTATTAGTATTATAATAGTGAAGGTTCTTGAGTGGCGGCCCCGTACAGAGGACGTAGTGTTGGACGACCTCCCACCCGGTGGACGGATAATCTTGTCAAAGTCACGGGGAGTCGCTGGTTACTAAGTGGTTTAGGGGAGGCCTATGTGCAGCAGAGTACGTCCTCCGGCTGATGATGTTGATCATGATGAATAGTGAATGCCGCCCGTCTTTGTGACTAATATTATAACTGTACTTATATTATAAATAAAAAAAATCTGTCTGTCATGCTTTCACGCCAAACCGCTAAATCAATTTTGATGAAATTTGATACACAAACATTTATAGATCCCAGTTTAAATATAGGCTTTTTTTTAAACGATTAATCAAGGGATTATAATGAGAGATCAACTGTATGAAAGTCTAGTCTACACAAGGAAAGTCGCGAGTAAATAGCCAGTATATGATATAAAAACACGAGTTTCCAAGAAAACCTACCTGAGGCAAGACAGTGATTAATGGATGCTAAATTCAAAAATGAATATCGAAACGTGGAACGCTTATCAAAAGCCCTCAAAAGCCTCAGTTTGCGTTACATTATTAGAACATTATATTGTAGTAAAAATATTTAGTATCCTGCGACTTTGTCCGTATTTTCTTGGCACGATATCGAACAAGTAGCTTTCCTAGTGATAAGAAGTTATAGGTGCGTTGCTGTTTTGTGGCCGGGTCTACTCACCGGACCGGAACATCACATGGTCATTATGGTGACAAGAAGAAGATAAAAAGGTGGTTTTTCACCAGGTAAGTTGCTGCTAGGTACTCTAGCACAAGTAGTTTTATTGGTATCTATTTATCCGAAGTCTGCTCTTATGAACCACCAGGTAGAGAGATAAGACGGGAGAGAACAGATAAGTGAACCTACTTTAAACACAAGATCTGGATCAACACGCTGGAAGACCTACAGTTTTATCCGTGTTCATTTTTAGCAAACGAGATGAAAAAAAGCCTACGATGTATAATAGTTTTGTTATAGAACGTAGTTTTAGAACTTGGGAAGAAAAAAGCACACGGACTAGATACCAATTGTAAAGGTTTGACATATAACGATTTCAGTCTACCCACCTTATCACAAAAACAATTAGACGTCGACTTACCTTTATGCTATCTAAAATTGACATCCACACAACAGGATAAGCGTAGTTTATTGGTTGAGAATCTAAGTTTAGACAGTGTATAATAAAACATCCGCGCCGCTGCTCCGCTGGTTCGGTCATGTGGAAAGAATGATAGATGAAAGATTGACAAAGCAGATATACGATGCGAATGTGGATGGATGTAGGTACCCGGGGAAACTAAAGCTGACATTTCACGATCAGATCAATCGGATATTATCCGAGGGTGGTGTCAAGAGTCTCCGAAACCGGCGTGTTTGTATGAAAAGGGCTATGAATGTGAAGGAAGCAAGACAGGTTTGTCAGGATCGTGAGGTCTGGTACTCGACACTCTCTGCCTACCCCGTAAGGGACTTGGAGTGAAGATATGTATGTATGTATGTATAATAAAACATGTCTTCAACGAGTTTTTTTTTTTCGGAAAGACGGCTAAGTTTTAAGCCTCATGCGATAGAAAGTTTTCTTTCTATCAAAACCAACTTTAGTAACGAGCTCTAACCAAATATCAGCAGGAAGAGATGAGATGGTGGTACTAAACCGGAAAAATTGTTGCCCAACTCTAACACCAAATAAAATTACTTATCCCATTAACAAATTTTAACAAAAGTGCTAAATGCACTTTGAGACTAAAGTCCACTAGATGTGTTCAGAATAACTTCGTAAGAGGTAATCGAAACGGAATTTCGAACGCATCAAATTCTATATAAGTAATTTTTCGTACGAAATTTGTGTGGACTTCTAGAATGCATTTTGTTTCGGTTCTTCTTTTTATTATGATAATGGAAGGCAAACAAGCAGACGGATTTTCTGATGACTGATGGAGACACCAAAGGTAGTAATGGTGCGTTGCCAACCTGAAACTGGGATGTTAGACCTCGGGCAAAAGTAAATTTACCGGCTACTTTACCCTCCGAATCGGAACACGTCAACGGCAAGCATTGGACGTTATGGTGGCAGGAATAGGTAAGGCCACTGCCAATCCGGGCCCGTCGTTGCGAAACTCTTCTACTTAGTAAACTAAATAAAAAGTAGGTAGTTATATAGGTAGTATGATAACCTAATAATCGCTATTTACATTTAGCAAATTACGTTTCATTTCTAAAGCTTTCTTATTGCATAGAAAACAGTTTTTCGTCGTTTCGCGCTATTGTAATTACTATACGAAATTACGTAAATTTCTAATTAAAATTATTTCAATTTAATTTGAACCACTACTGGGCAAACCGTTTAAAAATTCTCGAGATTTCTCGCTCTTACAATTAATAAGTGTTGTCTGATTGTCTGGTAGAGATTGCTTTGAGCGAACAGGCCGCCATTTGTACACTTTATGTAACATTTTTGTTCTATATCTTATTTTTATGTTTATATTGTACAATAAATAATAAATGATTTTACATTTTCAGGTTAATAAAGTTACTTAAAGCGAATTGAATTTATTTCACGGTACAAGCCTTTATTATCAGGTCGTAAAAAGATTTTCGTGATTTCGCGCTTTCACAATTTTAGGGTGAGGTAAGAATCCATTGTGTCTTCAGTTTGCCATCCAATTTTAGTGGAGCAACTCCAATCCCCTCAGGAAATCTCATTCAATACATTTCTTTTGTTGTCTTCCATCTTATTTACCTATATTTATGTGCAATACATTTTACTTTTACATTGCAAACTATAGAAGGAAAAACTTTCTAATATTACGACTTTGATATTAGTAGCAATATTGCATCTGGATTTTCTTGCTTAATTAAGATATGCCATAAAAATCTTTATAAGCTGTTATCTTGATAAACAATTCAAAATAGTCACCTCTGTGGTCTAGTGGTCCACGTGTTGGACTGACTTCATGAGGTCCCGGGTTCGATTCTCGTGTCGGGCAGGAAAAAGAAAATGTGGTTTTTCAAATGTTCTAATAAAAAAACGGTACTCGGGGTTGGATGTGTGCCCGGTTGGCAATAGGTTTGCTATCTATCACATTGTAGAATTTAGTGTCGCTTCATGAATATAGGCAAGAAGATTCTTACTTTTAACTCGAAACAGGAGGAGGTTAACAATTCGTCGTAGTTTTTGTTTTTCGATTACCTACTTGGAAATAACGAATGGATTGATGTTTGTGAGATGGATGGAGACAAGGTAAGGCTTTAGGAGTAAAATGGTAGTATTAACCACTAATCGCCTATGTGGTCTAGCGATTTAGTTCAGTTCCAACGAATTGACTGCCTGAGGTCCCGGGTTCGAATCCCGGGTCGGGCAACAAAAAGAAAATTGGGTCTTCCAATTTTATAATAAAAAAACGTTTCTCGGGATTGAATATATGCCTGGTTGGCGATAGGCTTGCTATCTATCAGATTGTGGGACTTAATGTCTTAGGATAGTCGTGGGTGCCTGGTTATGCCGCTGCCTACTTCCTCGGGGATATGGGCTTGAAGATACTACTTTATTTTTTTAACCACTAAAAAGTTGTTTACTGGCGCAAGAATTTGTTGACCCAATGTCCAGCTAGTAAAACAATCTATTATTTTAATTTACTGGGTCATTCTGTCAGCCGCTACTACAATACCTATTCCCGCCATGTCATTGTTTGCCGTTGACGTGTTGTAGTTTTGAAGAGTTGCAAACTTGTAAACGTGTATAATAATCTGATTTAGCAACACACCATTAACATAGCTGTGTCTTAGATAGTACATATTATTATTAATTTAAGCGCAGCAAAATTACAAAAAAAACGACTGCAATTTCATCATATCATCAAGGTACACAACAATATCCCCGTGTTGGTCCGGGCTCCTTTGTAGAATAGACCATCTGCCTTCCTGTGCCAGGCAGCTCGTAAAAGGCGAGCATAGGCTTGCCGTCACTAGCACCGTGACATCTGACTAGGTGGTAGAATTTCGCAGCGACTCACCCAGATTGGTACCACCGCCTTACCTATTCCTGCCGCCATAACGTCATGACGTGTTCCGGTTCGGAGGGTAAGGTAGCGGCGAGAATTTGTTACCATCAGGAAATCCGCTTGTTTGCCTTCCAATGTCATAAAAAAAAATATCCTAGCTGGTAATGGTCATGATTCAGAAATGGTCCCATCTTAAATTTGATTGAGATCCGACAAGTGGCTGATGAGTTTTAACAATGAATGCAAATTAAAGATGGAACCACTGCTAGGATAGTTTTGTCTACCTCGATGATGTGAAGAAATTGGAGTCGCATTGCTGCGCTTAAATTGATGAAAATAGATATTGTCTAAAACACACCTATTTTAATGGGTTGTTCCTAAACATGTTAACAATGCAGGCATTGTTAAAAACTCATAAGCCACTTGTTAAATCCAAATCAAATTTAAGATGGGACCACTTCTGAAACATGACCATCACCAGCTAAGTATCATCCGACATTATCCAAGTAATCATGTAACAAATATTTCAAAAAACAAGAACATACAGGCCGCCACACATATCTCCTTCTTCTTCTTCTATCTATCTTAAATGAAATGAAATTTATTTATTTGCTGAATGTGTATGTTTGAAGTTGTTACTTTGAAGTTGGAAGTTGTTATTTTTAAATTTACACAAATTTGTTATTTAGATTTATAA
>NJDC01003172.1:29858-44454 GCA_002245475.1 Calephelis virginiensis
TGCGTGTGTGTGTGTGTGTCAAATGCATGGTAGTACGTGTAATGTTTTATTTTTTGAATTAATGCACTTTATAAACATTGTCATTAAAAATATAAGCGTTCTACACTTCTTCTACACATAAACTATAAGTGTGCCAAATTTCATACTCCCCTGTCAGCACAATTTTCGTAAAAAGGGGTAAGTTTTTGCTTCACGTATTAATATATAGATTATTAAAAACACATGCAAATAAACGAAGTTGGTTACCATTACTTTAAGTGGGAAAAATAGAGAGAGTATTCCCATAAAAATGGTGGTAAAAATCAACAAAGATAAGAATAATAATTATAATAAGTTATTTATAAAAAACATATTTATTTATTGGATAATATAGATAACAAGGACACGGTTCACCTGGTAGGTAAGAGATAACCATGGCCTACAGACACTATTGATTTTGTAGGTGCGTTGCTGTCTTACAACCGAGGTGTTAGGTCAATCGTTTAAATTTACCGGCTACCTTATTCACGTACCAGAGCAGGACACTGTCGTTATGGCAAAC
Source organism: Calephelis virginiensis (assembly GCA_002245475.1). Lineage (NCBI taxonomy): Eukaryota > Metazoa > Arthropoda > Insecta > Lepidoptera > Riodinidae > Calephelis > Calephelis virginiensis. The sequence goes on from NJDC01003172.1 coordinate 30,400, forward strand.
AGAATAGGTAAGATGGTGTGTACCTACCTACACGAGTTGCAGCCAGCAGTGGTATTGCTCTCCTACTAGCTGCCTGGCAGGAAGTCATATGGGCTATTCTACTCAGGGGATCCAAATAGGAAGGGAACCGCTAGTTAATATGTTAGGAAGTCAGGAAAACCTTCCCAAAATCTCATAAATAATAAATTAAGGGAAACCGTTTCCCCACGACCGCATTAAATTAATTCATTTACCGCATCTTTAGTGGTCTCATGAATAAAAGCTATTAGCAATCATGAAAGCGCAACTGACATGACAGAGATGTTCTCAGAAAATACTTGAGATGGAGAATATAATGTAATTTTATGCATAAGAGAATTCTATTATATACAATATTTTTTATAATATTAGAAGGCATACAAGCGGACGGATTTCCTAATAGTAAGAAATTCACGCCGCCTAGAGACACCAAGCTAAGGTCGGGATGATAGGCCTCGAGCAAAAGTAAGTTTACCGGCTACCTCATCTTCCGAACAGGAACACGTTAACGGCAAGCACTGACATTATGGTGCCAGGAATAGGTAAGGCGTTGGTACCAATTAAGGCTAGTCACTGCAAAACTTTACCACCTAGTATACATATACATATTCGATTCCAAGAGGAGAAGGGCAAAGGTACTACCATCCATTCGCCCATGATTAGCCAAATGTGTTATTTACAGTCGTACTCAGAGACATCAAATAATATTTAATCTATCATTAAGCTACTATTTTTTATAGATAATGTTGACTTAATGGCTTATTAAAAGACAATTGACGTATCTGAGACTAACGGATTTTAGTCAATGTTTAAAGAAAACAAAAAATACACTTAAAACACTATCTTATCATATAATACACATATCTGAGGAGGTAGAAGAAAATTTCATAAACAATGAGATTGACATTTTTAACATTTTGCTATAAAAGTTTTTTTTTTTCAACATTTAAATAAATTATATAACCAAAACTAGTATCTCATAATGACACATATCTGCACATGTAATGAAGAAGCATTCGTAAAGTGATTTTCATAAAAAAATCAACAGCTTTTATATTTTTCAAGTACGAGCTATAGTCTGCTGGAGAGCATGCTACCCAGCGGAGCCACTTTGATTGCGAATTGTGTCATAATCTAACACTAGGACTGTTGATATTTTTTAAATATCGAATTCTCGATACATCGATATTTTTAAATATATCAATATCGGTATTTGATATATCGAACAAAAATATCAATATTTCGATATTTTCTATTTTACTATACTTAGAGCCTAACACAAGAACATATCTAAGTCACATTCGAACGTTTTACTCGTTGAATGTACCGTATTTTAAGATTTAATTTTTAAGTATAAAAATGATGGCTCGGGTGCATAGCGTGATAAAAAAAATATTAATAAAAGTTTGTCATGTTTGAGTGTGTGTTTGTCTGTGGCATCATAATTTTTAAACAAATGGAAAGATTTTGATGCTCTTTTTTTAAAAAAAAAAAAAACTAACTACTTAAGTCAATGTGATGTTTTTTAGCTACTTGTTTAGAGTATAGCAAATGTTTAGTCTTGCAATTATTTTTATATTTCGCTATTAGAAATTAAGCAAGCTTGTAACTCTCCTCAAGGAACGAGACAGGAGTTGCCAAAGACGACAAAGATAAGAAAGCTGCGTCGATATATTGTGGCTATTCTTAGGCACATAGCTTCCTGGTATGTGTAAATGTAACGGATATAACTGCTCAGTATAAGTGATCGCTATCTAACATGATCAAAAAACCATCATGAAATCCATCTGTTGATTTATCTTTCGTAATGAAATCCGTCTGTTGATTTATCTTACGTCATGAAATCTCTCTGTTGGTTTGTCTTTCATCATGATATCCGTCTGTTGATTTATCTGACGTCATGAAATCTCTCTGTTGGTTTATCTTTCGTCATGAAATCCGTCTCTTGATTTATCTTTTGTGATGAAATCCGTCTGTTGTTTTGTGGACTAGGTCACAGTATAATCCTGTGTAATGCAACCATGTATTAATTTACGTTAGTATATTCATATACACGTACTCTAGATATGTATTTTCAATTTTACACAAAACTCGCAGCTCGTCTTTTGTTTTACTACCACGAGACCTACAACCTCATAATCGTCGTCGTAGTTTAATTGAACTAGAACTGAAAAAAATCAAAATATGTAAAATTGAGTGTTTATCTCGATTTTTTTGGGATTCTATCATCAAATCCAGACTTAGTGTTAAAGGGATTGAATCTGAAACCAAAAAAAGATTTTTAAAATCAGTTCAGAAATTATGAAAAATCGATTATTAAAAAGAAAGTATCTTTACGCCCAACTTGCCAAACTAGTAGGCAGCGATACAACCACCCACGACTAGTGGGTTGGGTGGGACTATGTGATAGTGTGTGACAATGTCCTATGGATGTTTTTATTGTTGCTTTTTGTTGCCCGGCCCGGGGATCGAACACGGGACCTAATGGATTTAAATCCTACACCCGCCCGCTATAAATATAACTTCAACATGTATCTAATCGCCTCTGTGGTTTAGTGGTCCAGGTGTTGGACTTGACTTCGTGAAGTCCCGGGTTCGATTCCCGGGTCGGGCAACAAAACAGAAAAGGTGGTTTTTCAAATTTTCTAACAAAAAAAATGTTTGGATTGGATGTGAGCCCGGTTGGCGATAGGCTTACCGCCCATCACATTGTGGGACTTAGTGTCTTCGGCTAGTCGTTGGTGCCCTGGTTGTGCCTCTGCCTACCTCATCGGGGATATGGGTGTGAAGATACTTACTTACTTTTTTTTAACATGTATATAAACTCCGCCTTTTAAAGTTTTTTAAAAATGCTACTCTTATCTTTTATCCTAGTTAATCTCATGAAAACGTACCTACAAACCACATAAAAGAATACATTAATCAAAGCAATCTAGCCGACGAGAACGGGTGACATACATTGAAATTATCTTTTCCGCAAAATGTATATTACATCTCCATAGGGATTTGATAAATGAACTCGGGGCGTTTCATCATAATATTGCCACAGTGACTGGAAGAATTAAATAAATATTGATGCTTGTGTTTCAGGTTGCTGGCAATTGCTTGGGGTTTGTGATTAAGTTTGTTTGAGCTTTTGAAGTCGCTTTTACGTAATTTATTTCTCAAGGAAATGGCAATGGAAAGGTGTGACTACGTTATAATAGGTTTCTTCAATACCATATTCTCGAAAAATTAGGCAGTGGAACAACCAATACTCGTGGGTGTATGTGTTGTTCCACTTGTAACACTAACGGCCAATATTAATAATCAATCCTAATCCAATACTCGCTGTCCAAGATTGATATTTTGATCCATTTTTATGTTATCGCTTGCCAATAATATATCTGTCCACGGGATATATATGAGAATGAGGTATAGGATAGGCCGGCGGATACGCAGCTATCTAGATTGCTTGAAATCCATTAGATTGAGATACATTATTAACATTGGCCTTAAGTCTCTAAGTGATAGATGGCAAACCTATCGCCAACAAGGCAATCACAGGCAATGATATTTTTATTGGGAAATAGAAAGTAAATATTATCTTCTTACTGCCTAGTCCAAGGATTGAACCCTCATGAATTTTAGTCCGACATGAGAGTGATAGACTGCAAAGACTACGTTACGATAAGGACAGAGTAATCGTGAATAAGGTGAGGCTATAAGAGTAGGTCAAGAAAGGACAAGGCTTAAAGAAGGCAAGAATAGGGTAATAGTAGGGCACTAGTAAATCAAGGTTAGCAGTGTATCTGAAGGGTATAGACGAAAAGAAAAAAACTTAAATTATATACCAGCTTAATACAATTATTTTTTTATTTATCATTTATCAAATATTGTCCTATTTTTTAAAAATTAACTTCACGTCTAAAATTCTAATTTATCTTCCACACTAAAATGAGCTTTTTTGTCAATGAAACTTAGTATTTTCGGCTAGTCGTATGTGCCCTCATTGTGCTTGTGCTTACCTCTCAAGGGACTAGGGCGTGTATGTACTTTTTTATGTATTATTAGATGTCCTCAGAGCCAAAAAACTTATCTATTCAGGACACAAAATCGAAACTTAGCCGGTATTTTGTGAAAAGTAACTTCGTCATCGGTTTCTAAAGTATGAGAACTGAAAACGAATTTCCCATTTTTGATAATTTTGTCATGTTTGTTAACTCAAGAACGACTGAACCGAGAGGCTGAAAATTGGTGGGGAGATAGCTTAGAACCGAGAGTAGGCTTACCTTTTTGTCCTGTTCGGTTGTGAGGAAACTGGGAAAAACAATATTTTAATTTTTCCCAAACAAACTGAACGGGCGTAATTAAGTTCGCGGAAACAGCTAGTTAATGAAAAACACTACATTTCAAGTAAGTAAGTAAGTAAGTAGGTCACACTATACCAAGTTTTCAACCTTTTCTTCTTATTCATTCATTCTTCGAACATGATATAATAAGAAATTTCCTACCCCAAAAGTTTGCGAAACGAAGTGTAACACTTGTGGAACTCGTTTATACTGATCAAATTTAAAAAATTAAAACAGCTTCCAATCTGTGACCTACTTTCAGATATCAGACGATATCGCTTCTGGTTAATGCTATTTGGGTCAGACGTCATGCATACGAGTGACCAACATTTACAATCCCTAGCTTTTATTTCTGTGTCGTTTTATAAGTGTACAGCACTTGTATTGGGTTTAGATGTTTTAGAGCTTTTTTTTTTTTAGAAAGAAAAGGTAGCTTTAGTGAAGCTTGCCCACTGGAAAGTCGCTTAGGCTCATGGACATCTAAAGAAATATTATGATGTCAACTGATGCCGGCTTCTAAAAAGTTAGCTCTTTAGTCTCTGGGTTCGTTTGAAAAAATATGTTAGGAAGTTTATCCTACAATTCAAGTATTTAAAAAAAAGTGCGTTAAAATCGCACAGCTGAGCCTTTACCAATTGCTATAGTTTACGTTTGGCAATTTATGTATCGAAATCTAGGGCGCTTTTGGCCTGAAAATTTTGTTTTCTTAGTTTCCACTCATTATGCCAGTGTTTGGCATTGTTTTGTTCTAGCTCGGAGTGTGGGTTGGCGTATAAGACTTAACACCCAGACTCATGTCAACGACCCTACGAACAACGACCTATAGCCATAAGTTACGACTATTTCTTACCGTTATAAGAGCCGTGTGCTTCTTTGCTATCTTCTCACAATAAAAATGGACGAAAAAGCCCTGTTTTATCTCATAAAAAGTAGAGCAAATGATAACTAAACCGTAATAAGAGAAAAGAAAATACCAATGTTCGAGCTATCATTCTTTATTTCAACATCATAGTTTTTATTTCGCCATATGATATCTCTTTGATACGTCGTTGACCTATAATAAAAACATTAGCTGCTTTTTCTAAGAAAAATAGGTGTTGAAGAAGAAATGTTTACAAATGCTGTCTATTTTATTAGTCATCTTATGTTGTAATTAATTCTCTTTTTAATAAAAAGGATTGAGTGTGTTTATATTACTGTTAGCATTATTTGAGGACAAAAGAGGTTGTCAAATAAAACAATGATTTCTATATGTGTTGAAGAAGAAATGTTTACAAATGCTGTCTATTTTATTAGTGATTTTATGTTGTAATTAATTCTCTTTTTAATAAAAAGGATTGGGTGTGTTTATATTACTGTTAGCATTATTTGAGGACAAAGGGGCCGTCAAATAAAACAATGATTTCTATATGTGTTGAAGAAGAAATGTTTACAAATGCTGTCTATTTTATTAGTGATTTTATTTTGTAATTAATTCTCTTTTTAATAAAAAGGATTGGGTGTGTTTATATTACTGTTAGCATTATTTGAGGACAAAGGGGCTGTCAAATAAAACAATGATTTCTATATGTGTTGAAGAAGAAATGTTTACAAATGCTGTCTATTTTATTAGTGATTTTATGTTGTAATTAATTCTCTTTTTAATAAAAAGGATTGGGTGTGTTTATATTACTGTTAGCATTATTTGAGGACAAAGGGGCTGTCAAATAAAACAATGATTTCTATCACTATACAACTGGTACTCTTTGACCTCTGATACTATAGCCTGTTTTTTAATCTCAGAGACTGATTTGATAGATGAAAATGTCAAGTTTACAAATAATGATACCTGTATTTTCTTTGGTTTTGCTGCCAATGGCCCACTTTGCCTTTGCCACTTACAGCGGGCTGCCAGGTAGCACGGCAGATGGTCTATTCTACACAAAAGACCCAAACAAGAGTTTTGAAATAAAAGCGCAGTTCCGCGTCCTAGTTTTTTTCATTTGATAAGACAGCAAACAAGTACTCGGCTCTCCCGAAAATAAGAGACAACTGGCACGTAGATGCCATAGGCGTTAAAGATATGTCGCTCTTCTTTCACAGTATACCAAAACAACTCGTTTTTCTATAGATGTAACCAAGGAACATCAAGTAAAATCTGGGGAGTTTGTTTTGTTATTTTTTTCCTGGCTTGCAAGGTTTAGAAACTTTGCAGTAGATAGTTTGTTACTCATTTTTAATAACTAAACATATAATTAAGAAATAAAAATTGTGTGAGTCTCAAAGTACTTATGTAAGAAGAAAAAATGCTTTATGGCATCATTTTTCGTATAGCCCAACAGAAAAGAAATTTCACTTCAACAAGCATAAGAATCAAGGTGGTAGACTATGTTGGAATGCTTAAAAAATCTTTTTAAAACACATATTCCGCAAATAAATATTTTTCATTTCATTTCTAATACTATTTCAAAAATTTAACATTCTCCGCAAAATTGGAATAGAATTGGTAAAAATAAATGCAGATGCAAAACCGTTTCAAGATCTAGGTTGAAGTAGTAAAACTTTCGAGGCGCTTACGGCATACGGCCCGAGAATTGAATCATACCCACAGATGGTGTTTCCAGATACGGCTATTAGGTTTACGGGGAAATTGCATGCGAACGACACATTAGTACAGCCGCGAATTACAACGCAGTCTCGAATGTACCTACTTCATAGCGCCTGATGGTTATTGCTCTTACTCCTACATGTTTCGATGTGTTAACGAGTTTTATGGAACGTTCAATGTTTGCACTTAGTATGAATAGTGGTTACCAGACATTTGATCTTAATAATTTGTAACGTTCAATGTAAGTGCATTTTGTATGACTAGTTATAACTCACTATCTGGAGTGATTACTAACTTTAGAATATTCGCAAAAGTGCATTTAGTGTGACTAGTGATTACTCACTAACCGGAGTGATTATTAACTTTGGAATGTTCAATGTAAGCGCATTTTGTATGATTAATGATCACTTCCTACCCGAAGTGATTGATAACTTAAAATTGTTCAATGTACGTGCATTTATTATAACTAGTGATTACTCAGTACCCGACATGTAAGCGAAAAAATTTGGAACGTTGAATGTACCTGTATTTAGGTGTGATAGTGATTACACAGTACTCAACAATTGATTATGATTCATTCTATTTATACACATATATTGATGAAATGTCAAAATTATAATAATCACACACTTTCAATAAACCCTGACAAAACCTAAAAGTCAAGTTAAAACAAAAAATCCCGCGTGCAACTTAATGTATCCGTCAAAAAAATATAATACCACAGACATACATAAACACACTAACAGACACGTCAATCTTGTAAAACTTCTCTTTTTGTATCGAGGTTTAAAAAAAAATCTTGAGCTTCTTCACGGCCATTAGATAAGCAGTAAAATAATGTTTATAATACAGTCATCACAGACTATTGTAGTAAGAAAACTTACATGACAGTCATCCTAGACAACTAACACTTTTTGTTAATATGCCTGCCTTAAGAAACAATATAATTAATTGTAAAGTATACCTCCTACATCAGAAGACTCACGAGAGACACAACTAGTGTACCCTCAATTAGCCAAAGGTAATTAGTCCCATAATATGATATACGGCAAACCATCAACAACCGGGCACTTGTGCAATCTACGGATAACATTTTACTAAAAACATTATTTACGATTACGATCCTTGCAGACCTGTTTAGCTTACATTAAAATCCCGATACCGTTACCGGTATACCGTTTTACACAAATAAACCGGTTTCGATGATTCTTTACAACCCCTCAGATAAAATCCTATTAATTTGATTGTGTTTTATCAAATGAAACGTCTCGGGCAATATTTTTTTTAATCAGAAAATTAAAAAATGGAACGTTGAGTTAGTCTGACCCTTTAATCGAATCTGGAACCTCATGTCGTCAAGACTAGCACCTGACTATAAAGCCACATAAACGAAGCCAATCAATAAAATGCTACTTAAAAACCAGTTGGGTGGAAACACGCGAAGAAATTATTATGTTATATTAAGGCACTCGTTAGGCTATGTTATTACATGACCTTTTAGGTTTCATTTAAAATCTTTTTTTAATATGCACCATGGCCTTATTAGGCAAAACTTAGCGAATTTTTTTTTTAAAATAACCGTAATTTTCTTTCCATTTTTAACTGTCTCGAAAAATGAGAAAATTATCAATTCGACACCGTTTTAATATGTAATGCTATTTGGAAGGTAAAAAAGGAAAATGTTTCGAAGGTGGTGCCATAAAAACTTGATTAGGATCCGACAAACACTTTTTGGGTTACATAATATTATATACATAAAGCAGCACATCGTGCAAAGAATGAGTAAATTGGTCCATCCGTTCGATCGACCAATTTTGCTTACTTTATTTGATGTTTTTTTTATTTTATTTTTTTTTATATTCGAAGGCGAACAAGGAGACGGATTTCCTGATGGTAAGAAATTCCCGCCGCCTAGAGACACCAAAGGTGGTAATGGTGTGTTGCCAACCTGAGCCCGGGATGTTAGGCCTCAAGCAAAAGTAAGTTTACGGGCTACCTTACCCTCCGAAACGGAACACGTCATGACGTTATGGCGGCAGGAATAGGTAAGGCGGTGGTACCAATCCGGGTGAGTCGCTACGAGACTCTACTACCTATTATTATTATGTTATGTGTTGATTATTTTCAGGAGAAGGTTCTTATGATAAAAAAAAAAAACAGGGAATCTAGAAAAATCCGTAGACAATCTTTTGATCTATACAAGCTGTTAGTAGCTGTTTATATTAAGCGATACGAAGTTCGCCAGGTTAGCTACTTAATAATACATACATTTTATTTACCTCTACGACATTGTGATATCGAAGTACATAAAAAAAATATGCGTTATTAAATGTAACTCAAAAACCACCACCATCTTGAAATTATTAGCTACCTTTCTCACAACGAAATCGTGTATATGAAATTAAATTCGGTTTTTGCAGTTTTACTGCACTTACAATATCTTCTTTTGGAAGGTAAGCAATAGATTTACTTAAAAAATACATCACGCCTATAGACATCAAAATTAGGAATGTTAAGCCTCTTGTCAGAACCGGATCTGGAGGAGAGCAACAGGGGCGAAAGTCCCGGGGTCTCCACAAACGAGGGGCCCCACGCCAGAAACTTCGAAAATAAATCTTACAAATTTCGACTAGTAAACATATTTTTCTTTGTTTTTTTTGTTTTACCTTTACCTACAGTACTTTGTACAAACATATTTATATTATTCTTGAATATTAATAGAAAACTTAACCGAAAACAATTGATTATTTTATTTGGAAACAAATTTATGGCCAGAGGTCCACCAGTTCTTTGCTGCCCCGGGGCCTCCAGACCTCTAAATGCGGCCCTGTCTCTTGCATAAATAAGCTAGAAATATCTAGCAACGATATTATTAAGACAGGAATAGATTAGGTGATACCAATATACTGAATCCTCACAGTATTCTACGATCCAGTACCTAAGTCTATCCACCAACTAGTGTTTAAATGGATTTTATATTTGAACCCAAGATCATATAGATTTTAGGTTTTGGTATTATCAAAATATGTAACGCTATAACCTGACGAAATTCAGTTTAAGCACTTTACAATTTAACAACATAATACAATCATCTGACTAATTATTACTCCGGGCGAGCTTTTACAGTATTACCACGTTTCAAATTTTGTGACCCAGTGACATACAACACAATACAATAACTCTTTATTGTGCACCAAATACAAATAAATTACAAATACATTAAAATTACTTAAACTAAGAAGATACCCACACACATATCTTTATTAACTGAGTCCAAATAGAAGACGGTGCGATATAAGTCTTGAATATTTTTTTAATGTACATGAAAATTGTTGTCCATCTATACCCTACCGCGATTTACGGCAAATCTACTGAACCGATAGTAATGAAATGTTGCAGGAGGTACTCTATATTCCGAGAAAGGTTTATCCTGTTACAGGCTTTTATCCCGTTTACCAAAGGGGTTCCCGTGGGAGAGGGGTAAAAGTTGAAATGTAAATTGGGCATCGAATCAGTAACGCGTACTGATATTTTATTAATTTAATTGTATATAAGCACAGGCTTAACGTCACTAACGCCATGACATCTGACTAGGTGGTAGAGTTTCGCAGCAATTCACCCAGATTGGTACCACTGCCTTACTTGTTCCTGCCGCCATAACATCATGACGTGTTCCGATTTAAATCATAACATAAAGTTGGTAAATTAAATGTTTAATGGGAAAGTACAAGTGTTTACCTTAAAATAGTGTGTAATATGTGTGTATAGAATTCCACCAAGTGCTGACGATAATAAGTATAGATTATATGCCATTATTTTCTGTACATTAGTGTAATAAAGGGTAGAAGTTTAGAATTAGAAACTAGTTCCGACTAAAACAGAAATCCCTTTATATAATAACTTTGTAAGATAAGAGATCGTGATATTTTAGAGCAGTTGCCAGGTAGCCGCTGTTATTTTTCAATAATTAACAAACATATCTTAGCAATTGTAAAACGTCTATCTCTATCTGGAGACTAGCTGGTGCCCATGGCGTTGTTCGCATAGTTAATGATCCCACAGGAACATTTGTTTCGGAATACATACCTCTATGTGTGTGCTCAATTTCATGAACATCAGTTCAGCAATTTTTGCGGGAAGAAGTAACAAAGAAACAGACAAACTTTCGCATTTAAAATATTAATAAGATAGGTTATTAATATTGGCCGATAGACAACGATTATCTCTGCTGCATGATCCCGGAAGTAATGAGTACGTAATTAGGAAAATGATATTATATGAATTATTAACCACAAACTCCAAACTTTCAACCCAAAATAAAGACAAGTTATTAATTAAAATTCAAATGAACCTCAACACAAATTTCTATATCAACATTCCCGAATTACGTTAATTTTATTTAAATTTCTTCCCGAAATTAAGTTCACCCTACGTAAAATTTGAGTAATCCGGATAAGGTTTCAACGATATATTAAGGTAATTAAATTAATTGGATAACATGAAACAGGAACAATGAACATTAATTGAATTAAAGGGTCTTCCAAAATTGATTTTTGATTGGCTTTTCGTAACTTGTAAGTGAACTGTTTCCTGTATTTTATTATTATAACAATACTTTTCACTGTAATTAAAAAAAAATATCAGTCGGTTAAAAATTGATATTCAACCAAAAACATGCTACACGGTTTTTATGGTATTTGAAGGCAAACAAGCAGACGGATCTCCTGGTGGTAAGAAATTCACGCCGCTTAGAGACACCAAAGGTGCGTTGCCAACCTGAGGCTGGGATGTTACGCTTTTTACCGGCTACCTTATCCTCCGAACTAGAACGAGTCAACAGCAAGCACTGACGTAATGGTGGCAAGAATAGGTAAGGTGGTGGTACCAATCCGGGCAAGTCGCTGCGAAACTCTACCACTTAGTAATAGCAAGTAGTAATAGTAAGGACTTAAACAAAAATAAATGTACCGGCTACCTTATCCTCCGTAAATGACATGGTAGCATATTATTGGCTGAGAATTCGACTAACGGTCAATGTTAATAATGTATCTCTAAAGATGAATTTCAAGCAATCTAGATAGCTGCGTATCCGCCGGCCTATCCTATACCTAATTGTCATATTTATCCTGTCAACAGATATGTTATTGGCAAGCGATAACATAAAAATGGATCAAAATATCAATCTTGGACAGCAAGTTTTGGATTTAGATTGATTATTAATATTGACCGTATGACAGTGTTTAGTAAAAAGATTCTTTAATTTTTTTTCTAAGTTAGAATAGACTAACTGCTGCCTCTTTTTGTACTATCTGCCTTTCTACCAGGCAGCACATAAGAGTCGAACATAAACTAAATGTTTCCTGGATCTTAAATGAAATCTTATTAACATTTTCCCCCGTGATCGTCTTTTTGTCACGTAGATCATAAAAGCCGAGCACAAGTTAAATGTTTCATAATCAACATGACAACTAGCGATTGAGTGCGGTGCGACTTGTTCAGGTACGATTCCACCATTTTACATATTCCTACCTCCTTAGTGACAGTTTCATGTTCCGGTGTGAAGGATAGGATAACCTTCAGAAATTAGACCTAAGGTAGACGTTATACCGATACGCAGTATAACCACCCTCCTTTAACATCTATGGTATATTAACCAAGTTTTTTTAAAAAAATCAGGAGAGAGAGAGTAGAAATCTTGTGCTTGCTTCCTTACTGAACATTGGCTATGTGGTCAAGTAATCCGGTGTTATTATTGTGTAGTCTCTCTCTCGCTTTTGGGAAATATCGCAAAACTAGTAATCAGACTACGATCTTCATAAAATAATTCTGAATCTTCTCAAGTCTTCAATGAAGCTGAAGATAAGGAAAACCATGAATAGGAGGTTTTTGTAAAAAACGGAAATACTAATGATTCGGCAAGTGGACTCAGTGAAGCATAAGTGTTATAAGTCGTCTCTTTTGTCACTATTTTGATTTGTGACTGCATCAGCCGCAGATCAGTCACGCACCATTACAACGTTTGGTGTATATATGACGCATAGTTTTGAAATCACAAAAAAACATCTGTATGCATTCCTTCCATAAAAAATCTATATTAAACGGAAATTCACAAATTCGTCGACCACTTGATCCACTGAATTCGAAAAAGATATTTGATCTAAGAATAAAAGCTCCCGCCATTATTCCACTTTTTAAGCACTTTGTAAGCTTCCAATTACAGCAGTGAACAGCACAAACCTCAGTACAAAACCTAACGACTGCCCGAACTTGTATAATTAAAACTTCCGAATAACTTCTGATTTCACTTTGCTATGTTATCTGGGGCTAGATTTGTCTCGGTTAGAAACAATAGGCGTGTTGCCATTTCCAAAACTAAGTTGACTACAATGTAGATATTATGACAAACATTTCCGAAAGTTATGACAATACGTTGTTAAAACTTGGAGTATTCACTTCACAGTGTTCGATATAATATGCTTATTATTTTTCAATAGCAAATGTTGTTCATCATAAACGAAATAGCATTTTATTCAAATGACTACACTCTTTCCCCGTGTTGGTCCGGGCTCCTTTGCAGAATAGACCATATGCCTTCCTACCAGCTGGTAAAAGGCGAGCATAGGCTTACCGTCACTAGCACCGTGACATCTGACTAGGTGGTAGAGTTTCGCAGCAACTCACCCGGATTAATATCACCGCCTTACCTATTCCTGCCACCATAATGTAATGACTTGTTCCGATTTGGAGGGTAAGGTAGCCGATAAATTTAATTTTGTTCGACGCCTAGCATCCCAGCCTCAGATTGACAACGCACCATTGCCACTTTTGGTGTCTCTAGGCGGCGTAATTTTTTTACCATCAGGAAATCCGTCTGCTTGTTTGTCTCCCAATATCATAAAAAAAAGACTATATGTTTTCTTTCAGTTCTGATGTCTTTATCTTTTTTTTATTTGATTTGCAAGCGGCTCTTCTGATGGTAAGATACTATCGTTACCTACACACTACAGACGTTACTTGTTGGTCATTATGATGACCTGGATCTTTAGCCACAGGACAAGTGCACTTCTCCCCCCTATAGCACAGAACACAACATTGGCAAACAGCAGAAATGAGACATCA
>NJDC01003172.1:44584-62231 GCA_002245475.1 Calephelis virginiensis
ACCTGAGGCCGGGATGTTAGGCCTCGAGCAAAAGTAAGTTTACCAGCTACCTAACCCTCCAAACCGGAACACGTCATGACGTTATGGCGGCAGGAATAGGTAACACAGTGGTGCCAAACCGGATGAGTCGCTGCGAAACTCTACCACCTAGTCAAATGTCACGGTGTTAGTGATGGTAAGCCTATGCTCGCCTTTTACGAGCTTTTTGGCAGGAAGGCAGATGGTCTATTCTGCAAAGGAGCCCCGACCAACACGGGATACACAACTGTAAAGTGTTATTTGGCATGTGATTATTTTGGAATCAATAACTATAACTATTTTGATCCAACACGTAGGTTCAAAACTTGGACAAATATAAACTGCATAAACATAATTAATGTAATGGTTTGTATGATATACTAAGATTTTTTCCACCTACCTATGTTATAATAATCCTAGAGAAAAGGATTTTTGTATAAATATAGTAAAGAATCTAAGTGCAAGAATACTGAGGTCACATCCAATGGGTGGGAACGTCGCAGCGGTAATATAATGTTAGAATAATGTTATTTCTTTCTCTCCACGTTTTATTTTTTTGTTCGAAATTGTAACAGCGTAACATAACGAGCAGTTTGTTGGAAGAAACTTCTGTTATAGCCCATTTTGAGGTCGTAGTGCCGTTTCGGAAACTGTAATAGTAACATGTAAGACTAGTTGTTAACTGCGGCGTTGCCCGCGTCATAAATGTACCTACAGGAATTTTTTTCAGGATAATAACCATCCTATGAGTTAATTCAAATTACCCTCTATCTGTGTACCAAATATCATGAAAATCAGTTTAGCAGTTTTTGGGGGAAAGAGAAATAAATAACGTAGGATATTTGCAAAATTATGGTATTTAAAACCAAAGTTCTAAAGCATAATATTTAAGCGCAGTAAAACTTCAAAAACCGATTCATAAGGACACGGAGCATGAAAGAAAAATTAAGCATTATTTAGTTTAGGTCAAATATCACTAGTCAGATCATAACAAAACTAAAATAGGCTCCGAGGGTTCCGAGGTGCCACCTCTTTCTAAAAAAGACCATCAAAAAAGGTTGGTAATATACTGAGTAATCGCGTAACAAACATATATAGTATAAGAACCTCGTTTTTTCTATTTGGGAAAAAACTAAATACATTCTCTGCGTTGATAAGGAATGTATTTATACCAATCTTAGCCGGAAATTCATACTGGAGCTAAGGACCATATTCAATAATGATGATGGCCCAATATGTAAAGGCCTACTTGGCAGGTGATCATTTTGTAAACAATGACTGTTTTGATCCAATACGTAGGTTCAAAACTTGGACCAATGTAAACTGCATAAGCATGAGTTATGTAATGGTTTGTGGCAATACTAAAACCGTATTAGGTTAGTTAAGCAAAAGACTTATACGCTACGCGTATTCTTGGCATTTACGTTCCTTTATGTTAATTTCGTAGCAAGTTCGTAGCGTGTTCTACGAATCCGTATTTCGAAAACTGTATTTACGTATCAATATGAAAATGTGATATTTTTATAAAAGAACAATTGACCGATTTTAAAAAGGACTAGGTTATAAATTCATCTATGTTTTTATTGTACTTTGTTACGCGTTTATTCGACCAATAAGTAATTTAGATTGGGTTTTTAATAACTCATAGACTCACCCGAATTGGTACCACCTGTTTGCCTATTTCTGCCGCCATGATGTCAGTGCTTGCCGTTGATTTATTCTGGTTCGAAGGGTAAGATAGCCGGTAAACTTACTTTTGCTCGAGGCCTAACATCCCGGCCTCAGGTTAGCAGCGCACCATTACCACATTTGGTGTCTCTAGGCGTCGTGAATTTCTTACCATCAGGAAATCCGTCTGTTTTTTTGCCTTCCGATATCATAAATAAATGTTTTTTCATAGTTTACGATTTAAAGGTCTCATATTAATGCTATCAATGACCGACTTGTACTTAGTAATGAAGGAATGTAATGAAACTTGTTAATGAAGTCGAAGTCGGTTTTTTGCAGTCTCATTGTGCTTGAATTAAATATTGGATTCAGTGGCTGAGCACCAACTAAGTTTATATGCATTCTATCTTTTTTCAATGAAACTATAAGAAAAGAGCTGGAATATTCTGCACATATTTAGAACGAAAAATCATTATAAATTAATAAATATCATCGCTATTCCTTGAAAATCAACGATTTTCAAGGAATAGATTAAAAATCTGTAAAAATGTCATGTACTAACTCATCTGATGGCACTAATCATGTTTTTTTGCTTTCTTTTTATATATTTCTCTCGTTGAATGAATAAGTATTTATAGGTAGTGTAGATACTACCTAGTATAAATTTAATAAACACCCAGACCAGTAAATGTTGACTCAAAATGTTCATCACAAAAGTAGCTACCCCCGTCGGGAATCTAAGCCGAGCCTCAAGGTTGGTCGGTGGAACTAGGCGTGTTTACTAGCCCCTCGACCAAGGAGGTGGTCATTAAAGATAGCTATAACCTAAAATTAGTTAAGTGAGTGTTAAACTAAACTACTTATCCAAACACGTCATATTACACAACAAATGCACTTATATTACTAAAAGAAAACAAGAAACGGGAACCAGGTGAAGCTTTCTGAAACGGGTGATTTATAGCGATGACGTGAGTGACATTTTGAAATAATTTCTGTCTATGAATGCGGTATTTTTAGGTTTCCGTACCCAAAGGGCAACAACGGACCCTATTACTAAGCCTCCGCTGTCTGTCTATCTGTCAGTGTGTCTGTCTGCAGGCTGTAGGTATCTCATAAACTGTGATAGCTAGAAAGCTAAAATTTTCACAAATGATGTATTTCCTTTGCCGCAATAACAACAAATACTAAAAATTAAGAAAATTAAAATGCTAAGGGTTAATTATACAATAAATATGTTTTTTCGAATTTTTTGCTCAATATTAAAAACGGTAACAGTTAGACGCTTCAAATGATCACAGAATATTTACTTGTATATTACTTTTCAAAATAAATAAGCAAATAACAATATAGTAAATATCAAAGGGGGTCTCTCATACAACAAACATAATTTTTATTGGATAGATGATAGTACGGAACACTTAGTGCGCGAGTCCGACTCCCACTTTGCCGGTTTTTATATATTTTGTTAAATAGCTTAAGCTTTATGAATTAAGTGTAAAACAAATAGTACTGGGTGCGTTACCTAATTAAATTATTCTTATATACAAAAGCCTCGTTTCACTGTGCTTTTGGACGCACAATTTTTCAACACCATTTTAGTTACCATACCCGAGAATCTAACCTGGAACCTCATTTAATCAATGCCAACACTACGGAGACTATCGGATTAAATTTATTCGATACGTTTTCACAATACACAATCCTGTTATTTTTAGAAGCAGCCATTGAAATGCGAGGTTTTCATATTAAATCCTCTCAGCGAAATATTTCACAAATAGCTTTTATTCGGGCCATTGCTTGCTCTTATAGGAATTCAAAGCAAAGGAGTCAGACCTTACCAAGCTTATTGATACCTACATTAAGTAATTTGTTTTTTATTGTATGTAAAGTTGGTGCAAATTCATTTATGTATACAAATTAAATTTAACTTAGTTAGTGGTCACACAGAATCATAGAGAAATATAAATATTTGCTTTAGTTTTTCTAGAATTTCATCATCCAATTAAGTCTTTGCGGTAATGCAGCCAAATTGGAAGTAGGTTATTTTAAAGTGTGGTGCGTGCATGCGAGTGTGTGTACGTGTATGTGTTCGTGTGTATGTTGGCGTGTCTGTGTGTGTGTGTGTGTGTGTTTGTGTGTGTGTGTGTTTGTTTATGTGTCTGTTTATATTCATTTAGAGAGCAGTATTTAAAATGTCCCTATTTTAAGAATAGACTCATTTGTAAAGTGCAGCAACCGAACATTTCCACATTTAAAAACTAGCCAGACTTCAAACAGTAGGCGATCAATACTGATTTAATGAAGATTTTGGCATTACAATCCATATTAAGAATAATTAAAAAATGTAATGTGATTTAAAAACGGCCAAATTTCAGTCAAAACTACAATTAAATCTCTCAAAACACATTACATACATTTCATAAACATTGCCTTTAAATCGAATTCATTTCTTATGTCAGTCTGAAGACACTTTGAAGATTCGTATAAGATTTATGGAAGGAGGAAAATAATTTGAGTTGACTTAGGATCTGGTAAATACCGCCATAGATATGTAAAATGTCACTCATTCTTATTCGACTGCAAGTAAAATGGGAGTCAACTGTATTTTATCTTGGCCACCCTCGTCACGGGATGACGTGAAGATATTACCGTTGAAGATAACTTGAAATCACATACAAATATAGCTAAAGTATATGGTTACATATACAAACATATATTCATGCCTTACGGATAAGGCAATGTCCAGTGCCAAATGTGATGATCCATTGTATACTTACTTTTATTCTTCTACATTCATTGCTATTCTCATATAAATACTCAGGTTTAGGAGACTCTTGACACATTATACCTCGGATAAAATTCTAGAGATTTAATCGTGGTCAAACATGTTTTAAATATAGTTCACACCTATTTAACAGCGACTTCGTCAACGTAGAGTCAACCACTCTACACTGCACTTTGGGGAGCAATATTGGTAAACTTTAACAAGATCTTATACGAAATTTAAACCCACGTTATATTTTTAAAAAGCAACTAATGTGTGAATTATTCATTTAACTGTAAGTAGATCAAATTTTAACAAAATTGGTTGAGCGGCTTAGCCCTGAAAGCTTTTTTTGTATATACAAGAGGAGGCAAACGAGCAATTGGGTCACCTAAACGAAACTGATCACAACCGCCCACGGACATCCGCAATACCAGGAGTATCACAAATGCGTTGCCGACGTTTGAGAAATGAGTACGCTCTTTTCTTGAAGGTCCCTAAGTCATAATTGTTTGGGAATACCGCCCTCAGTAATTGATTCCACAAAGGTGTTGTGCGAGATAAAAATTTCTTCGGAATCGCACAGTTGTAGATCGCCACACATCAAGATGATGGGCATGATACTTTAAACACTGTCGCGAAGTCCGAAGGTGGAAATCAGCGGCTGGAATTAAACCAAGCAACTCCTCAGAACATTCCCCATGAAAGATGCGGTAGAAACCATTGAGGAACCCAACATCTCTACGCAGCGCCAAGGGATCAAGCCGATTCGTAATTGCCCGGTCGTTGACAATTCGAATTGTTCTACGTTGAATATGGTCAAACGGAAGGAGCTGGTACTGTGGGGGCTGCCTGGGGCTGCCCAGAGTTGAGAACAGTACTCTATAGAAAGAAAGAAAAATAAAAAAAAAATATTTATTTCCGAATGTGTGTGTAAATGAGATGTTACAAAAAAATTTAAGTCTATCAACATATTCTGCCATATTATATTATATTCAAAAATTTTAACATTTATAAAAATATTATTTAATTAGCTACATATGCTTTAACTTTTAGGCCAATTATTTATATTTATAACTAGTTTAATTTATTACCAAAACATTTAATAAACTGTTGTATTTTCAAGTTATTTATTAACTTTATTATATCATGTTCATCTACTGGTGTCAGAAACATAGTTTTTGTATGATTAGACAAATTATGAGATTTTATTTAGAACTGGGCTGATGTTTTTTGCATGACTTACTTAGTCTGATTTATAAAGAACTCATTAAAATGATTACAAATTGCTTGAGAATCAGTATATACTAAGTTGTTAATTTTAATTTGTTCAATCTCGTGTTTAGACATTTTATTTTGAAATGAGCTTTTAATTATATCCCATGAATCTTTGTATTTATTGGAAGATTGTTCTATATATTTCAATGATGCCTGTTTCTGAGATTCTAAAATACGTTTTGGTAATACCTTTTTATAACGTATATAATTTATTTTATTCCCTTTTTTGTTATATTGGGAATAATGATAATTTAAATATAATTGCCGTTTCACTTTACAGCACTTTAAGAGACCCGTAGAAAACCATCTATTTTTTATTGGCTTATTTGAAACTTTAATTTGAATTTTGGGAAAAAATTATTCATAAAATAAAGTCAAGGTATCATGGAATTCGTAAAAGGCATCTTCACAATTATCAATATTAAAAAATTCACTAAAACCTAAAGATGACATGCATTCATAAAATTTGTTATTATTTTCTTGGCCAAAGAGATGCTTTGTTTTAAACCAAAAAGTGCGCTTTGATTTACAAAGTGCCACTGGTTTAATGTCTACTTGTATACTTTGTGCAGTTTCATGGTCAGATAAACCAACAATACGAGTATCCGAATAAACATGATCTAAACTTCTAGCAATCACATGCATCTTTTCTAGTAGATTTTAAGATATGGTGACAAAAATTATTATTTCTTAAAATGCTTCAATATTCAATTTTTGTAAGTATTGGTAGGTTATAAAAGGTCTATGTTCCAATCTCCACATAAAACCATTTTCTTTATAGAATTTTTTAATGTGTTTTCTAGTAAAAAATCTAATTTATTTAGGAAAACATCTACATTTGAATTAGGAGTACGATAAATACATATTACTATTAAATTATAGTTTATTATCTCAACTGCACAGCATTCAAAAGAATATGGTATGTGTATTTGTTAATCAAAAGTTTCATATTGAAGATCTTTACACACTAATATACAGGTTCCATCACGACACTGGTTATTGCGCGAGAAATATGAAGCTGTGTAGTAGCCAACCAGTTTAAAATTTTGTTCAGATCCTTGCTTAAGAAAGGTTTCAGAAAGACATGACATCTATTTTACCCAGAGAGTACCTGAGTTCACTAATAGCAGCTTGAAGGTAGTCTCCTTGTAGTTGGTTGTACCTCTGCCTACGTCTTCGGGGATATGAGCGTGAAAATACTTTTTTATTTACTTTTTGGAAAAAATAAGATTTTTTTTTATATTCCTGATAATCTATTTCATTCTTTAATTTAGTGGACAAACACTCAATATAAGTTTTTGTGTATAATGTCCATATTGTTCTGTATTTATATATGAGGCCGATTTGGCGCTTTGTATAGTTGTAAGCGATGGGTCAGCATGAAATACTGTCTCACTTTACTGAGCACACCAAGTTTTTAGAGGCTATTTTAGCCTTCTCCTCCAGATAACCACGAAATTGGACATCACTCGAAATGTTAATGCAAAGTATACCAATGCAGGCTGTGGCAGTTAGGGAAACGCTCTCAAATTGAGAAGATGCGACGAAGGGAATCTTTTTAGCGGAAAACGCGCAAACTTCTGTCTTGTTAGAGTTAAATGGCACCAGATTTTGCTGGCCCCACAACGAAATTTCAGACAAAAGATTGTCAATTTTAGACACAAGTTGATTCCGGCTCTCGATGACATGTTCCCGTGACATATTATGCCGGCCAAAGTATAAGGTTTCCCCAGTAGTGTCGTCTGCATAGCAATGAGTGTTATTTATTTTCAACATCTGATTGACATGCAGAAGAAGCAGAGTAGAAAAAATCACACAGCCTTGGAGAACACTAGCATTGATAAGCTTGGAAACCGAGCACATGCCGTTGACAACGACCTTGATGCCGCGCTCCTTCAAAAAACTAGTGACCCATTTGCATAATTTTTCAGGAAGACCGTAAGAAGGAAGCGTCGACAGAAGCGCCTTGTGCCACACCCGATCAAAGGCTTTCGCTATGTCCAAACTGACAGCCAATGCTTCTCCTTTACTTTCAACTGCTTGCGCCTATCGGTGTGTTAAGTAAACTAAAATATCACCAGCTGAACGAACACGACGAATACCGTATTGACGGTCATTTAATACCTGGTGCTCCTCTAGGTACCTTAAGAGCTGGCAGTTTGTTACGGATTACATAACTTTGGAAAGCAAGGAAGTTATAGCTATGGGCCGGTAATTGAACGGATTCGAGCGGTTACCTTTTTTAGGGACCGGTTGTACTAAAGCGGTCTTCCATGAATTCGGTACAATTACTGATGAATAGGAGAGCCGGAAGAGTCGCGTTAAAACCGGTGCCAGCTCGGGAGCACACACTTTGAAAACAATCCGAGGGATACCATCAGGCCGACTCAACTTGTTGACGTCCAATGAAATAAGTGTTCTACGCACTGAACTCTGCAGAAACTTTGTTTCAGGCATAGACACTTGACACACCGATGGTCGGCGGCGTGTTTCCATGGTCATCTAAAGTCGAGTTGGAAGCTGAAATGGATTTCTCTAAGTTCTCTAATTAGAAGTTTGGATTTCTCTATCGCATCATGGACCAGCGAAGCATCACTTCGATGTAAATCTGGTGAAAATGGCTTCACAAAATTTCCTTGGACAGCCTTGGCGAGAGAGCAGAATGCTCTTGTTCCCGAAGGTAAGCGGGCTAATTTCTCGCCAATTCTGCCAATGTGCTCAGACTTTTCCTTGGCAATGGCTCTTTTAAAAGACCTAGAGGCAGAGTTCTACTCCTTTTTAAGTAAGCTGGTGTTTTCATAACAAGACTTCGCTGCCGCAGCCCAGGCCCGGTAGCATTTCCGCTTACAAGCACGACTGAACCAAGGCTGTGATTTGCCACCAATGGGCACTGAAGAGATCGGAACATAAAGTTCCATACCCTGCAGCACCACATCAGTGACAGCATCAGCAACGATGACTGGATGAACCTGCGAGAAGCAAATCTGCCTCCATGGGTAAGATGCAAAAAAAGACGGCATCTCGTCCCAATCTGCTGACCTATAATGCCATACTGTACACAAGGTGTAATGGGCACTGCACTCCGGATTAAACAGTGGTCGGAAGATCCAAGAGGGGCATCAACAGAGACTTTATAGTTCTCTGGATGAGAGGTCAGCAGAAGGTCTAACTAGTGAAGGCGTATGATCCCCAAGATCCGAAATTCACGTTGGCAAAGTTACCAGTTGCGTGAGATCATAGGTCAAGGCATACTCCTAAAAGATCTTTACGCTTGATCGGTGGAGAGCGAACCATGCCAATCAGCATGGTGGCTGTTAAAAACGCCAATCAAAAATAATAATAATAAATAGTACGCGGGGCCACCTAGTGCTTCCGGGTTAGACTCCCCAGATTCTAAATTAGAAACAGCAGGGGGGATTGGTCTCCACCGTAAGTGCAGGTGGTACCCCCTATTTGCAATTTGCGGCTCCATTATAATATGGGGGGCAGTGAGCCTCCGGGACTCTACCCAATCACACGAAACGAAGCAGCAATGCCACTACTTCACGTCTGTCTTTCGTGGAGAGTGGTACGTCCGCGGGCGTGCCGGCCTATTCAGCTGCAACCATACAGGCAAACAGCATGGCACTACCACTCGGAAAGGTGACTGATTGCACTAGTGGAACGATTAAAAAACTCCGAGTTTTTGAACCGTCTCACCAGTTGTCAATGGGGTTGTCACATCCCTACGCCTTAAAGGCCTAATATATATAATAGAGTTTCGCATTAATAATATTACGAGCTGTTTAACCACATCTTCGTAAGCGTAAAACGCTTTTTTCAGAACTTTGTAAAAATATTTTTCACTTAAAAAGCTGTGTTACAGTTTTCAATAAACTTAAATGTTTTGAACTCTGGCCTTTAACTACATATGTGTATATCAAATTTTATCGAAATCGTTATGTAGTTTAGCCGACTTAGCGTTAAATATTATAAAGTACTAACTTACCCTAGCTGACGATAGGGTCGTCGTATCCTTACGCCACTAAGCCTCGATTCAAAACAAAGCACGTATTTTACAAACAGTCCAATCACTAACAAGCCAACATTGGAATACGAAACATAAGTATTTTTGTTTCACGTTTCGATTTACGCAGATTGATTCGATTTACTGGAAAAAGGAAAATGGGGCGAACAAACGAATTGGAAGCACGATGTATCTGATCTCAATTTGTTTGTAACATGTCTACACTCAATCACTGTTATTTTAAATATAAAATAAAGTAATTGTTAATGTAAATACTACGTGCTAGGGTTCGCATTTGGTTAATTAATAAATGCGGTTAGACTAGGTAACACACGAAAATTCTTAAATATATTTTGTAATAAATATAACAAACATTTAAAACATGAAATACGTCTGTAAAAAATGATGTTATAGCAAGGTCAATTTAATCAACCACATTTGACAGTTCATCGAAATTTGACGCTATGCCTTTGTAATAATTTTATTTCATTGTTCAAAGTATGTATTGCAGATTGGCTTGAAATTTTTATTTAAAAATTTATATTTTTATTGTACCAATTTCAAAATAATGCATTTTTATGTTTCAATTTGACAAGTCTTGACAGAGAATGACATTTGTCAAATATGATCTATTAAATTGAACCTTGCTTTATTCGGTGAATAAAGCAAGGTTAGTCACAGATATTTAGTCACCGGTACTTATAAACGAAAATACTGGGTGTATTGTATCTAGTGATGGCAACGGGAATCAAACCCCTAGCCAGTGAGAGGGTCAAAATTAAATGAAATATCTTTATTCAGACTTTTAGAATCGGTTTAATGTTATCGGGTTAAATATAAAACTCTTCGTAAGTTACTAACCAAAGGTTAAATGAAACTATTTTATAAGCTAACACAGAGTAAAATTAACAAATTTTTGTAGTGGATAGGGTAGCTTACGTCTTAAATTATGATAAAACAAAAAACATCCGAGCGAAGCCGGGATAGACAGCTAGTAACATACTATGTATTTAATTTTTTAAAAGATTTATTAAACATAATTTTATTAAATACACTTACGCCTTACTAATAAGACCTACGCGCCCGTTGATCTGGTGTGTAAGTTCGAATTTGCTAACAAAAAATGAAGATGCACGCTTGATTAAAATGCGCGTAACTTTTATTAGTAAGGGTAATCATAAATAAATAATAAAAGCATAAACTAGAACAATAATATGAATTATCATATTAATGGAGCAGTTTCTATCGAACGAATAGTTACCTACGTATCTACACGCCCATATCTTCGAAGGGGTAGGCAGAGGCACAACCAAGGCACCCACGACTAGCCGTATACACTCAGTCCCACAATGTGACAGGTGGCAAGCCTATTGCCATGTAACCGGTAACATGTCCAACCCCGGGCAACGTTATTTTGATTAGAAAGTTGTAATACACATTTACTTTTTTATTGTGCCGACCCTGGGATCGGACTCTGGACCGCTAGACCACAGAAGGGATTATACCACTAATACGCTACTTTAAAACTTGCTTCTCGTCGAAAATGGGCAAAGGTTTCAGCCATATTGACACAGAATGCGGTAATCATTCGAACTCCTATTAATTAAAGTGTGTGCGAGAGGGAGATGGAAAAGTTCTGCTCCATATCATTCATATCGATATAGATATAACATCTTAATTCGGTGAACATCAACATTTATTTAAATTTTGCAAGTCCCTTATAATTTAGATTAAAAAAAAAAACAAGAGCTGCCTCCGGGAGACCGAACCTCGACTTGGTGCTCGACCTAGTTATTGGGTGGACAGATTAAAGTAGTGGCTCGTTCTTCATCGCCGAGACCGATGGCGACGGTGTAGTGCGTTGTCTTGTAAGAATGTGTTGGAATTGATAGGATCACGTTGGCTGATTCGCGATGGTCCAATAAAACATGACGGGGAGGGAAAGGGGGGGAGGCGAGTCTGCGAGTCAGTGTAATAACAGCCAGTTAACAAGATTAAATCCTATTTCCTATCCTATTTTAATACTATAAATGCGAAAGTTTGTTTATATGTTTGTTTGTTACTTCTACAAGCAAAATCTGCCGAACCGATTTTCATGAAATTTGGCACAAACATAGAGTTTTTATCCCAAAAAACCTTCCTGCTGGATCATTAACATTGTCGCGGGTATTGCTAGATCAAAATAATTTGTAACAAAAACTCATTAAGAAATATTCGAATCTATATAGACATCTACTTCGTTCAGCAAATATTTTCCAATGACATTCGCTGAACTAACATAACACTGAAAAGCAATCAATTTTAAAGTAGAACGAACAGATTAAGCAATTAACGCTCAAAATGAATTTATTTTTACCGTATAAATCTATTACTCTTAGCTACAATTTACAGTCAACCAAAGAGTCAACCAAAACCAAACTAATTACTACCATTACGTTTTCAGTAAAACGACTCGTAAGTAGTGAGTTAACGACCGGTAATAAATTTTAATCATTACTTTAAAAGATCGATTGGTTTATTTTGTTGTGAATTTTGTGTAATTAATTGTATTTTTTATATTAAATAATT
The DNA here is from genome assembly GCA_002245475.1 of Calephelis virginiensis. Lineage (NCBI taxonomy): Eukaryota > Metazoa > Arthropoda > Insecta > Lepidoptera > Riodinidae > Calephelis > Calephelis virginiensis. The sequence continues at coordinate 56,887 of NJDC01003172.1, forward strand.
AATAAAATAAAAAGGTCCCTACTAAATGTTATCTGTAGTTTAAAAAGTTATTTAGGTCTCCGGTGGGAACTCGTTTGGATGTTGGGATAAATAGTAGCATAAAAATATACCTCGGTACTTGTAATACGAATTTGGCAATGCGAATCTATAGGTACTTGAAATATTCTTTAAAAACAGCTTTTTTGAAATGATTATTATTATTATTAATTATTAACTCTTTATTGTACACAACAAAAATTACAGAAAAACCTAAGACTAAAATAAATGTAAGTACACAGGGCGAGCTTATCTCAAATGAATGAAATTTCTTCCAGCAAACCCGTTAAAGGAAAACAATAAATGGAAAATGTAGACCCGGTGTACAAAACTATACAAAAAAAAATAACTACATACTAAATACAATTACATACTAAACATAATACATACCGAAATATTACTACCTATACGAATGAAGCTAAATTACTGTAATAAAAAGTTATTTTAATTGTTTTTTAAAGAAACAAGGGTTTCACATTCACGAATCGCACTAGGAAGCGAGTTCCATAACCAAACAGCATGAACTGCAAATGAGTGCGAATAAGTAGCAGAACCTATGTTGCTAACCGCGCGGTTTTTGCAATTATTTCATCGGGCTATTTTGGGCCGAGCAGAGTGCTCAGCCCGAGATGCCGAATGGATTGGACTGTTATTTACAACGTCAGCAATAAGGGCTGTCTCCCGGGAGACCGTACCTCGACTTGGTGCTGCGGTGACGGTGTAGAGTGATGTTTTGTGAATTTTTTGTTCGGGTCCCAACCCGAACACAAATTCACAAAACATATACAGGAGTATAGCGTTTGCAGCGGTTATTGGGTCCGGAGGATCCGATAACACGTGATGGGGTCTTCTACGATTGATGCTAACACCGGGTTGGGATGGGCAGCCGTTATTTCAAAGTAACCCTCCGATAGTTTTAAAAACAACTACTACTACGTATTGTATACTAGGCACATAACCCAAAACGAGAGCTATAAAAGTTTTGTTAATTTGTCTATTCATCTTTCAAGTAAAAACCACTAAATGGATTTTGAATATTTTTTGTAGTAAACTAGATAAGTAAGTAAAATAGGTAACTTTTACTGCAAGAAAATCTTCGTTCCTATCACTAATCTGGACTTTTCCAGATTAGTGATAGGAACGAAGATTTTCTTCGCATTTATTTACTTCGCAAGTAAATAAAATTGTGGGAAACAGTTTGTTGAATGTGTATACATTAAGTTAAATATTTGTTACTTTCCAAGAAGCTAAGTAATACTCATATCTCACGATAAATTCATTAAGCATTTGCTTTAGATACATAATGAATATTATTAATGAAGTCGACTTTATAAGCTTTCACGTTAAAATGAAAATGATCAAACATTTGGGACAAACAAAGTGTTCCTAATGAATTAACAAACAAATATACGATTAATACAAACACGAACACATTTTATTTTATTTAAAACTTGGTGGTGGAGGGTGATGTTAAGAGTCTCCGAAACTGGGTGGTTTGTATGAAAAGGGTGATTAAAGTGGAGGAAGCCTGACAGGTTTGTCAAGATCGTGAGGTTTGGCACTTGATTTATTCTGTGCTTACAACGTAAGGGACTTGGCGTGAAGATATGTATGTATGTAAAAATTCTTTGTGATTGCACTATAAATGTATAGCCGCCAAGTAACATTGGATTTTTATTTGGCGGATGGACCGAAGGACGTAATGTTGGACGACCTCCCTTCCGATGGACTGATGATCTGATCAGAGTCGCGGGGAGTTGCTGGATACAAGCGACTGGTGACCGTGATTTGTGGCTTCAGTGGACGTCCTCCGGCTGATGATGAGGCAGCGAACAAACTCGGTTCTTTTGATGGTAACAGACTACCGTTACCGACAGACACCATAGAAGTGCGCAATTGACCTGTGGCCGGTAAGTTTTATGCAAGTCTATTAAAAATGTATTCCAAATAGTGAACTAATTAGCATTTGCGAGAGGCATAATTTTATTAAAAGTGGAAGAAAATTAAGTAGACGGATTTTCTGATCCGTTTCCACCTTAAAGCTTGAGCTTTAAGTTAATGGCGTAAATTAATAAAACTCTTGAAACTGGAACACGACAAAGTCAAAGTCACTATAAAAGTCTGATTATATGGCGACAGAATTGTTAAGACGATGGTTCTAATGAAGTAATCCATTGGTACTGTATCGAAGACTTTTTTATGGCAAACAAGCAGGCGGATTTCCAAATGGTAAAAAATTCACGCAGCCTAAGGACACCAAAGGTGGTGATGGTGCGTTGAATAGAATATATTTTACTCTATCTATCTAGTGTAAGACATAACGCTTTGGGCTATTTTAAACGAATGTTTAAAAGTATAGGATAACCCAAAAAGTTATATAAAAGGTTTGCGAAAGTTTCGCAAAGTAACTCCTAATTCGACAAAAGGCATATTTATAGAATTTAATACGAAGGCTATAATATGTAAAAAGCGCTTTCATTTTGAACTGAACTTCCACATATCAAATTTGGCCCTACCTTCACATGTAACCCTGAATATAGTTATATGTAAATTGTGCCTTAAACTGCCACAGGTCATGGTTACAATATTAATGACATTTTTTTACATTTTTTGTTGTGTATATTTTTTATTCATCTTCACCTTACAGGAGGCACTTGTGACAAGTCTATATAATACTTAAACTACCACCGGATCGGAACGCGGCCACACACTGAGAAGATCCGGCAAGAAACTCAGAGGGCAGTCTTTTTTTTATTCTATACAAACTTATTAGTATTACATGACACATCATTACCTACCATTTCCAACCTGAGGCCGGGATGTTTGGCCTTGAGCAAAAGTAAATTACCGGCTACCTTAACCTACTAACCGAAACAAGTCAACGGCAAGCACTGACGTTATGGCCGCAGGAATATACTGTACCCTTGACTAGACTGTAATTAAGGGTCTAGCATGCCATCTAGAGCCATTATTAATGACATATTGCGTTCATGCGGCATTATCCTTTTTTTTTTATCCTTAACGCGGCAACTGCGGTCTCTCGCAGACTAGCATGTTTTTAAATTCCAGATATCTTCCAAAGTCCTCCTCATTTGCTCTATTAGATTTTTTTTAGTCTTATGTTTTGGAGGGGTTTTGTTCAAAGATATGTCAACCCCATCGTACCCGATCACACTTATGTCCCTCATATTACAAAAACAAAATGTAAAAATATAAAAATGAAATACTTAATAATAATTGTACTATACCTAAATTTTGTCAACTAGCTAACCAATGTCGTTAGCTAATTGAAGGGTTGTAATTCTAAAGGATCTAAGTGCCAAAAAAAAATCAGTATTATTACAAAAATAAGATCTGCATGACATGCCTAATAATATCCCAATGGATCCAAGTGCCTATGTCTTGTAATTTTTTACTCACACATAGATAAAGTTGCTGCGCGTTTTAAGTGCCAATGGACTTACGCTCGAAACGGACTGTGACATGACTGACATGTCATGCGATCGAGATTTCGCTCAAATTGAAAAAAGAAAGAAAGTCGTTAAATGTTTTGAACCAAAAGATGTTGCAAAATTGATTCAGAAGTCGTGTCATAAAAATCCATTTACCGTGGTTAATTTAGACCAAATGGATTTTAAAGACTTTCTTTGCATCTTGCATCGGCCACCTTTTTAAATACTGCCAAGTTAAAAATTTTAACTATTTCATGGATCCGCATTGATAAAGAAAAGTTACCTTTATGTTGATTTAATGGAATCGCACAATGATTCAGTGCCGTGGGACAGTATAAACATTTTTAAAAAAGGCAAGTCACCAAATCAGTTACAAAACTACGTGTTGCCAGTTCTGGAAACTCGAAATAATATTTCAAAAGAAAAATTAAAGGATTTAAAGGGAATGCTACCATACATACCACCCGAAAATAAAGCTTTTTACGAACATTTGATTAATCAATCCGAAGCCTGAGACCTTTTATAACATCTTTCATTAAGGCACTTAGCCCATTTTTAATATCATTGCCTAAGACACTTAAGACATTCTAAAATACTGGATGTTTATTTTGTATTATTTTCTTAATTGCTTATTTTTTTAAAAATTTGTTTGCATTATATAACTAAAAGGAAAGTGTTCAGTTGATTTAAGTATAAATAAATAATTATTTCATTAACTTGTTTATTTTATTACGTTTTTTTGTTATAACTCTGAAAAATTAAAATGGCACTTAGATCCTTTAGACTTACAACCCTTCAATTGATATTTTTTTTGCCAACTCTGTGTTTGGACTTGACAAAATTTCCTGCACAAAACCTACACTGTTTTCGTTTAACTTAAATTCTTGCACCAAAATTCTTAGATTCTTTAATATTTGTTTCGACAACATTCCATCAGCAAATGTTGCACATCTTCTATCTTAGTACAAAGTTCACAATTAGGTGAATCTTTTTTTTTCATTAGGTATGCAAAATTTGCAGATGGATAATGTCCAGAACGTAGTCTTATTGCTAACTTAACATAATTTCTATGGACACCAGTATTAAACCAAGGGGAGGAAGGAAGTTCCCCTTGTATACTTTTGTACCAAATACCTTTTTCCTTACATCTGTTATTAAAATGAAGTTTCCAATAATTATTAAAACATATTTTTAAAACTTTGTGAAATATTCATTAAAGTCTGGCGCATAATTAATCAATCTGCCCTCTGTTGTTGCTAATTTTGAAATTTTATCTGCCTCTTCATTACCACTTATTCCAATGTGTGAAGGTATTCACTGGAGTTTGAAATTTGCTTTTTTTCCGTATTTATATAATATAAAATTTCAAAGGCTATCGTCTGACTCTATAAGCAGAGGAACAGCGAGCCAGATGCTGTAACGTACTCTTACTATCTGACAACTCTATTAGATTTGTATTTACTGTTATCGCTTCAACGTCCTTCGCTTGAGAAACATCATCCATTAACCCTCTTGCCATAGAAAAAGATGGTGATTGAGTTACTGGAGGGTCTCGTTCAGCGGTAGGCGTAGAAGCAGTAACTTCAGAACGAATTCGTGAAAGCACAGAGTCATCCAGCACCTGATTTCGTAGGATGAATCGTACTTGATCTGAAAGTCGCTGTCCTGAAACGGTCAAGCCTGGTTCAAGTTCCTGAAACAGTGACAGTAAACGGGAACGATACGCAGTATGGTTAGTTCCCCCTTTTGTCGCCCCATAGTACGCGCGCATAACATTTTCATTTATTTGCTGTGCCCATCTCATGCGGCGCACTGCACCACTGACGGCGGGGACCGGATGCGGGGCGGATTGTCCTG
>NJDC01003172.1:70234-109438 GCA_002245475.1 Calephelis virginiensis
AAACTTTTTATTGCGCCGTCTGTGATCTTTTATCGTTATTATCAGTATATTTGTTTGTGTATGTCAAATGTACAATTTAGTGCATTATGTAGTGTAGTGTGGGTAATGTTTTATTTATTGGAGCGAAGTTGCTTATTGCGCGTTGTGATTGGGGGCTAGACGGAAAAAATTCTTACGAAAATGTTGTCACAACACTTTTTGCTCTGTCTAGCTGTCTAGGTCTAGCGGTTCAGTAGTTAGACTTGACTGCATGAGGTCCTGGGTTCAAATCCCGGGTCGGAGATTTTTTTTTTATTTTTCATTTTCTGTTTTTTTTACTATCATTTTTATTTCTTTTTATTTTTCTATTTTTTTTATATTTTTATTTTCTTTTTCTATTTTTTTTTTATTTCATGTTTCTTTGTCTGTCTCTGTAAGAGAGATATAGATAGAAATTACTAGAGATTGAGAGAGAGAGGGGGGAGAGAAAACTTCGTTCCATCCGGGTGTCCCTTGACACCTCTCAACTTTTTTAATTTAATCTACTTTATAAGCATTATTATTGAAAAATATTAGCGTTCTACACTTCTCCTACACATAAACCATAAGTATGCCAAATTTCATACTCTTCCGTCAGCGGAATTTTTGTGAAAAGGGGTCCAAAGTTTTTGCTTCACGTATTAATATTATGATTAGTATCGTTGACTAACGCCATAACACTAGCATATATTCGGCTTACTTTGGGGATAGATTTAATTTGTGTAACTTGTCTAGGGATATTTATTATTTGTTTATTATTTATTAATTACTTATTTAAGGTCAAATATAACGAATGTAGTTCACTAATATCTTAAATATATCTAGTGTGTTTGTGTATTCCCCTTTTTAAATAAAAAAATGGCTAAACCAGTTTTAAAATATATTATTTAATATAGAGAGAAGTAGATTAAATACTATATATTTTTAAGAAACATTTTTAAACATGCTACTTTTAAACTCGATATTTAAGGGCTAAATGATTTCGAAAAACGTTTCTTCACGCTCATATCCCTGTACAAGTATGAAGAAATCTGAAATAAAGCCATAGTACGAGGATGATTCATTCTTATTTAAACACATGTAATTCGGCTTAACACGGGTTGTAACTCTGCTTACTTCGTCAGGGTTAGAAGCATAAAGATACTTAATACCTAATAATCCTAAAGTAAAAATGGTTACACGATCATACATAGGGCAGTAGAAGACGGATAAAATGTGTATAAAAGATACCAATATATTTTGTCAACAGCCAGGATACGAGATAGTAAGAGCCAAGGTTTAACGGATATTTGACATGTACCCTCACTATTTGTGCTTGTATATTTATCGACATTATTGTATTATGTAGCGGAAATGAAGAGTTTTTTATAATAAGGTCAAAAGGCAGCTCGTAAAAGGCGAGCATAGGCTTACCGCCATTAATACTGTGACATCTGACTAGGTGGTAGGTGGTTTCTTTTTTCTTGAATTTACAGCGCATCCACAGTTATTATTTAAAATTAATCGATATTTATTAAATATAAGTGTGTGTGTGTGTGTGTGTGTGTGTATGTGTGTGTGTGTGTGTGTGTGTGTGTGTGTGTGTGTTTACGTACGTACGTGTATGTGTGTGCGTTAGACGTTATTTTATAAGAGCTTCTGTTTTTGCGAAATCCATATTTAAAAGGGGCTATTTTGTGAGTCTTTTTACTTCTGTTGTTTTTAGGTTCTTAAGTTTAATGACTCGGCAGATACAATAGTATACATAAGGAAGTAAAGGACTACGCTTAGCAAAAGAAGAGAATACTTGGGGTAGAGGGCATTTGTAAATTCTTTTACGTATAATGCTATCGAAATCCTTGTGTTGTAATAGAGCCTGGTGAGTTTTTGTGGTCGATTTTAGGACGTAGATCTGGCGGACATTTAATAGTTTTATTTATTTGTATAGAGGATCAGTTGGGTATCTGCAGGGTTTCTTGAGCATTATCTTGATTACAGCTCTATGAGCTCTTTCTAGAGTAACGAGTGCAGTTTTAGCTGAGCCACCCCATGCGAGAATGCAGTACTGAATCAAGGACTTAACTATCACGTTGTAAACCATTTTTAATAGTTTAACATCGGCAACCTCACGTAATTTTCTCTTTATGTAAGCGGTTTTCCTTACACGGCTAGATGTGGTTGCTATATGTGATTTGAATGTTAAGGTCTGGGCCAGTGTGACCCCGAGATATTTTATGGATTGTACTCTTTGTTACGTATTACAATTACAAGGTTTGTTTGGGGAACAGGAATGAGCTATTATAGTTGTGCTTGGGGGAAACGATCTACTTGTTTTACTAAAAGTTATATATTTAGATGTGTTAGTGTTATGGGTTAGTAAATTATAATATAGCCACTCATGTATAGTAACCAATCCCCTTTCGCAAAAATTTCAGAGCTTCAATCCAACTGTTTCCGTGGAATAAAATGGCGGTGTCATCTGCATAGCATAGCAGATCCCTATTTGGGATTGTGAGATCGAGCAAATCATTAATGTACAGGGAAAACAAAGTTGGAGCAAGAATACTTCCTTGGGGAACTCCGTAATCCACTGAAAGTTGACCACTAATGTTATTATCTATACGGACGCACTGTTTTCTTTCTTTAAGGTATGATGACATCCATTGGAGCGCTAGGCCATGAAAACCGAGTCTTTCCAGTTTTTTAAGAAGAATATCTCTAGAAATAGTGTCAAAAGCCTTAGATAAATCTAAAAATACTCCAACACAGTAACGATTTGCGTCTAAATTAGAGCATATAAGGTTGGATAGTAAGACGACGGCGTCCTCTGATGATTTTGCCCGTTGAAAACCAAATTGTCTGTCAGATAAAATATTGTACTTTTCAATAAAGTTAATAAGGCGTATGTTCACTATTTTTTCCAGTATCTCTGAGAAAATGTTAAGTAAAGCTATGGGTCTGTAGTTACAAGGGTTACTTGTTGGTCCGTCTTTGTGAATTGGCGTTATCGCTGCTACTTTCCAGCTGTTTGGAAAAATACCCGTATTTAAACTTGGATTGTAAATGTATTCTAGGCTTTCAACGATAGAATGTCTTATGTTCTTAATAAAATAGGAATTACAACCATCTAACCTTGGCGCGCTACCAGTCGGCAATTTCGAGATGATGGACTCTATTTCTTTTGTATCGGTTGGTTTCATGTAAAAAGAATTGTGCATTGGAGCCTTAACTTTTATCTTTTCTGTCAGTTTAGATTCCGAAGTTCCCAGTTGAGATAAAATCTTATCCGAAAGGATTTTTCCTACTAATGAGAAATAGCTATTACATTTATTGAGAGAGTCCTTAATGTCTGTTCCGACTTTTGTAAGCTCACTTGGGACTATTCGTTTTTTAGTCGTCTCGCATATGTCTCTTATCGTATTCCACAATTTTTCAGGGTTGTTCATGTGCAGGTTAAGTGGTTTTGTACGTATATTTTACGTACGTTTCTCAATAGAGTACCGAAAATATTACAATACCGAGTATACTCCAGTCGCTTAGTTAGGTTAGTCGGGTCTGTCTGATCGTTTGTGTAGTTTGCCTCGATGTCTCATACATCTAATGAGCCCTGGTGTAATCCAGGGCTTGATATTATATTGCTTACGATTGATTACAACCTCTCTTGTGTTGAACAAAATAGCTAAAGAAACCATTTCACTAAAACATTCCGTCGCCGCATTAACATCTGTATATTGTCTTACCATTGACCAGTCTTTAAGCATAAGTTCTGCTGCTGCTGCTTCGTAGTCTGTAGATAATTTGGTAACTCTATAGTTTTTATTTTTGTGGAAAAGAGATATAGCCGCCATACATATATAGTGGTCTGTAAAATCAGTTTTGCAAGCAACACTCCTTTTTTTGTTTTTTGTCTTAACGAATATGTGATCGAGACACGCTTTTCCTCTAGTAGGTTTATTAATTAGTGGCAAAAGTTCGTTTTCTGACATAACAGACAGGTAATCGGCCCACTGGCTGCTGTAGTTATCGTTCAGAATATCTAGATTTATATCGTCTAATACGACTATACTAGTATGCTTAGAGTACTTGACTGTTTTTAATACCTCACTTATCTTAGCAACGAATGTATCTACATTTTTGAAGGATGGAGAACGGTAGATGCCCAGGATAGTTATATTTCTATCAAGTGATAGTTGTAAACAGTTTGCTTCAGTTAGGTTTGGTTCTGATACTTCTACATTCCATTTGTCTCTTACGTAAGCAACAACGCCACCGTTTTTATTATATATAATGTCATGACGTGTTCCGGTTCAGAGGATAAGGTAGCCGGTAACTTTACTTACTTGGCTTACTTTTGCTTGAGGCCTAACATCCCGGCTTCAGTATCTATTTAACTATTTCTATTTCTCGTCGACTAACACAAAAATCTTTATTGTTGTCACACGTCAACAAGATATGCATCAGATCTTAAAGGTAATACGAGTATTAGGTTACAACCAACAGTCTTATCAGACAAATACATTTTTTGTTGATTGTTGGTCCGGGCTCCTTTGCAGAATAGACCACCTGCCTTCCTGCCCGCAGCTCTTAAAAAGCAAGCATAGGATTACCGTCACAAACACCGCGACATCCAACTAGTTGGTAGAGTTTCTCAGATTGGCAGCGCATCATTACCACCTTTGGTGTCTAAAGGCGGCGTGAATTTGTACCTATCAAGAAATCCGCCTGCTTGTTTGCCTTCCATTATCATTGAAAAAAGATCCAACCAATATTATTTAATGTAACATTTATTTACTTAGTAGTTGACAATTTTGTTGTGATATAGTTATTAAAGTTCAAAATAAATAGAAGGTGGTTGAAGATAGGATTAGATTCTGCAAGATTTTAGTCACGTTGGTAGAAAATAACCGCAGCCTATGGGCAACATGGATGTTGTAGCCAACCACTGTCCTGTGATGTGTGGTGTTAGGCCAATTGTAGCAGTCTTCCTTAAATTATTTTACTTCAAGATAGAGTTCTTTTAATTCATTTTTAAATTAAAATATTTTTCAGCACTACGAATTGATGGTTTAGTGAATTCCATAGCATAGTTCATAGCACCCTTATCACAATCATATAATTTGCCTACTTCAGGGCTAAAATCTTCTTAATGTAAATGTCTTTGAAACGAAATTCAATTTCTATACTTTATTTATTCTTTATTTTATTGAAAAACATTCACCTAAACTCTAATTGGCATCACTATTGTGCTGAATATGTGAGGAACAGGATATTAATTTTAACTTCAAAGACGATAATGTAAGCTACAACACAACAACACGTGATACTGTTTGCATTCGTACCTTTGCGTTACGTTGACGGGACGTATAACAACTTTAGACATACAGCGCTAATGTAAATGACAAAGACTTACTAAAGACAAGTAGTAGTAGTTAGGCCTCACATTGCCAACGCAACATTACCTACCACCTTTGGATTCAATAGGTTACGTACATTTTTCAAGATCACGAATATCTGCTTGTTTATATTTAAATGGTTTGGGTCTGGTTTTTGTTGTTGTTTTTTTCTTGAATTACAAGGTTTTTTAATTTATTTGTTAGTTTGTCAGCAGCATCGTATTGTATCGTATATAAGCATCAGTCTGAGTTACAATAAACAATCATTATATCTAGAAAACCATCAATATTCAGACATAATTATTCAAGTGAAAACTCTCTTCCTTACAATCGTTACATAGTTGAAATAGGCCATATATCTTAGTTTATTTATTTATTAACTCTTTTATTGTTATTTATATTAACACAACAAAAATTACAGAACAATGTAGACATGCTTTACTAATGTGGAGTAAGACCAGTCTATCTTAGTTTGTAAAAGTCATTGGCAGCACAATATTTCTATGTACATTTTTATTATAATATTGGAAGGCAAACAAGCAGCCCGATTTCCAGATGTTAAGAAATTCACGCCGCCTAGAAACACTAAAGGTGGTAATGGTGCGTTGCCAACCTGAGGCCGGGATGTTAGGCCTCGAGCAAAAGTAAGTTTACCGTTATGGCGGCAGGAATAGGTAAGGCGATGGTACCAATCCGGGCAAGTCGCTGCTAAACTCTACCACCTAGTCAGATGTCACGGTGTTAGTGACCGTGAGCCTATGCTCGCCTTTAACGAGCTACCTGGATAAGGAAAGTTCATTAGCATTGTATTACACGAACTAGTTTCTGAAGCATAACTATTGCGTCAGTGATATAATACCTGCAGGTAAATTTGAAATAACATCTTGCAGGAATTACTTGCAGCGCTTGGAACTGTTCGAAAAGGCAATCCAAGCCTATAACGAAGCTCTACGTTGGAATGTAAGTAATTGTATTTGTTAGAAGTTTCTACTCGTTTGTGTGGAATTTAAATTATTACAAACGAAATTAAACAAGTACGTATAGTAGTCGTAAACGTAATGATGTTATGGGAAATTCCACGTAACTTAAATGTGTTTTAAATTCTGCAACTTTAAGAATTTTTATTGATTCTAGCATAGCTTAGGATAATTTCATTTTTTTCATATATTATTATCGCCTCTATGGTCTAACGGTCTGGTGTCGGACTTGACTTCTTGTAGTCGCGGGTTCGATCACCGGGTAATGTAAAATGTAATAAAATGAATACTTTCAATTTTCTAATAAAAAATAACGTAGCCCGGGATTGGATATGTGCCCGGTTGGCGATAGACTTGCCGTCTATCACATTGTGGCACTTGTCTTCAGCTAGTCGTGGATGCCCTGCTTGTGCATCTACTTTAGCAAATTATAAATTTTATTGCAATGAACTGCTTAGCTCATTCAGTATCGCAATTTTTTTGTGTCCCACTAAAATTCTGATCTTCTCATTTTTCTAGTGATTAGCGTATACACCTTACTCAACAGACTTCCCGTGAATCTCGAGTACGGTTCTCGGTAAGGCCAAAAGTAGGTAGTTTTAATCAAATTGTTATAGTCAGTTTTTTTAGGATATTGGAAGGTAAACAAGCAGACAGAGATAAGTCCTGAGCAAAAATAAGTTTAGTGGCTATTTTATCCTGCGATATTAGTGACTAGGGTGAGTCTCTGCGAAACTCTACCATAAAGTCAGGTGTCAGGTGTGTGTAAGCCTATGCTCGCTTCTTATGAGCTGCCTGGCAGGTCTATTCTGCAAAGAGCCCGGATCAAAACGGGGGAAAGTCAGTGTATAAATATTTCCATGTATAAGTATCGTTGACTAAAACCCTTAATGCAATTGGTTTATTTCTTCTTCTTTATCCAGATACATTGATTTGCTAATTTCCATCTATTACCTAAAGGTTTCAGAGTAAGAGCTCTAAAATTCTTGTTAAGTAAACAACCTCAAGTCTCACTAAGTACTTAGTAAGTTTTAGTCATATGAGGAAATTTTGTGACCAAGCAACCTTAATTATTTCCAAACTATTCATGAGATCCAAATATTTTGGTGATGAGTAGGTACATCTTCGAAAAACCAAAATTAAAAATTATAGCAATTCCAAAATTTGAACAGTTTAAATTTTGAATTAGGTCACATTTTTGGACTCAGTACTTTCTGCTAGTTGTAGGTTGTAGGTAGGTATTGTACATACCTTTGTCTTCTAGAATACGAACGTTAAGATACTTTGTGTATGCAATTCATTTTAGTCAGTATTCTTCTTATTATCGTGATTTTCAGTTATAATTTCAATAAACCTTTTTGTTTTATCATGGATTATTGAAATCCGCATTTAAATCTGTCGTTTTGATAAGATGCTACAGACAGACGGATAGACAGGCAGCCACACAGACAATAGACTGACACACACAGGTCAAAATGATAGACCCTTTGCTTTTTCCGTTTGGGGTTAATTAATAAGTAAAATAACGTGATCCGGATTTAGCATAACAATGTTTAAATGTTTTTTTTATAAATTACGTTTATGTATATCAGCAGTCGGTGAAGGTTGACTTAAGTTCGGATTTTTGATCCGTATTTCAACTTGTATTCTTCATTTTCCAATTAATTTAAAGGATGTTTTTCTAACATTTTAATTATTTCTTCAGGTTAAATGTTACTTCTATAATATGTAGACCATTTATTTCAAAAGCTCTCAACTTTAACTACGTTGGTTCGCCAGACGTTTAATTTGTGACGCGGTTCAGGAAACTTTCACCGTAAAGTTAGGTATATGTCGCCGCAAGTGCTGTAAGAAATCAAAGCCTTGCCTTATTGGATGGTATAAATAAAGATGTTATGATAGTTGGAAGAGTGATCCAATATAAAGAGTAACGTTTCTATTACTCTATTTGAAATTTGACATTATTTGTTCAATCAGGAAAAGTTTTATGTAGGTTGAAAGGTTTTGCTGATTTTGTTAGAAATGAGAAATTAGATTTTACTTTAGCAAAAGGGTTGGTTCCCTCTTTTAACTGTTTTTTTACACAATTCATTAACCACCATAACAGGTAAATGACCTAAAGCGACGGTTTGGCTTACAAAAAGATACTTCAAATTAATATTTATCTATTTTAGCAAATTATAATAATTATTATAAATTATCGCCTGTGTGGTCTAGCGGTCCGGGTGTTGGACTTGACTACATGAGGTCCCGGGTTCAAATCCCGGGTCGACCAACACAAAGGAAATTGGATTTTTTCAATTTTCTGATAAAAAAATGTTGGTCGGGATTGGAAATGTGCCCGGTTGGCGATAGGCTTGCCACCTATCACATTGTGGGACTTAGCGTCTTCGGCTAGTCGTGGGTGCCTTGGTTGTACCTCTGCCTACTTCTTCGGGGATATGGGCGTGAAGATACTTTTTATAATTTTCTTCTAGAAAGGAGTTCCATCAAACACCAACCGTTAAAATTACAGGAACTAGAAAAGTCTTGGCTTCTCATATGTTTTTAAATATTCCCATCCATGGATATAAATTTGTTAAAATTGAAATGCAAAGTTTTAAGAAATATTTCTGTTTTATCTGTACTCGCGTGTGGTGTGTGTATGCCGGAACTTTCACAAAGGTGATCGGAATGGAAATATTTTGTGCATACTGTGTCATATTGCACTCGATACGTTCCTTAGTGATTGCGGATAACACTTTATCAATTTTCGCACAATATGCTTTATATTGAACTCAAATATAATGTTATTGCTTTTAAACTATTTTTACACTTCAATGAGCTGCGATATCGGGTTGGAATGCATAATATATATGCTGTGTGAAAATGTCTTATTTATTTCAACTTATTTGTTTCTAAGTAGGCACAGTTACAGTATTAAAAATTGTAATTGTAATTGTAACAGTATTAAACAACCCGATTATTGTAAACTTTTTGAAAAATAACTGTGGCTGTCCCATAATTAATTTGAAGTACCCCTATCTCTTATCTTAGATAGAGTATTGAAATTTTACGGTAGATAACAATGAAATACTTCTAAAAAATGGAATTAAACTGGTGGTAGAGTGCTATGCAACTTGGCCGGGTAGGGATCCACCGCCCTGCCTATTTCTGCCGCCATAACGAATCGGTGAAGGGTATGGTAGCGGGTAACAGCTGGGCCTCAGGATAGTGACGCACATGTAACATTTATGACGTATTTAGGCCACGATTCTAATCAGGAAGTCTATGTGATGACTACTGACCTACTAAACAAAAAACAGTAACTTTCGATTCCTTATTTTTTTTTATTTCGGTCCTTTTATGCACATAAATTCTGTGTACTTCTTCGCTGACTTATAATATAAAACAATCCAACTCCATAGTAACTCTGTTGAAAATGCGACATCGGCGTTTCTTTTATTCGTAATATATCATACTAATACTATAAATGTGAATGTTTGTGAGTATTTGTGTATGGATGTTTGTTACTCTTTCACGCTCGAATGGCTAAACGGATTTGACTAAAATTTGGAACACTAGTAGATTGTGACTTGGATTAACATATAGGCTCTTTTTATGCCCGATCGCGCAACGAGTTCCTGTGAAAACAGCCGCTTATAACAGCAGCTACTATGAAATAAATCAATTACTAGAGCAAAGTATAAGTAAAATACTGTATTTATAAGAAATAAACTGTTAAGTTAAAAATAAGTTTTAATTGCCTTTTTTAAACTTGCTTTGACTGTTTTTTTCTTCTTTTATAACGGTTATAGTTAATCGTATTGAAAATATGTTGTATTTCATGATACATAGAATAAGCATGCAATTTTAGTGGTAAGAGACAACCATATAGGACATAATAGTAGTTTCTGGTGAATAACTGTCTTAGGCCGTATGTCCTATCTTCATCTCCAGCATATAATATGATAAAAGCGAACACTGCCGTTGCCGAATACGTTGCCGAATAATCAATAGTATTCATCCCGAAGAGCTGCTCAGCAATCTAACACATATTTATCCACAATATACGCAGGTATCATATTAATTGTAATTAACTTACAAATAAAAAAAATGACAATAATTCCCTACAGAAATTGCCAAGCTTAAAACCTTTGAAAAGAAATTTATTTTTATTGAGTGATATGATACGTTTTCAGTATTTTCCCCTTATTCCTGTTTTGTATTGAAGAAATCTACAATCTTGTCAAATCGGAATATTTTTTCTTTTGTAAGGCAAATAATGTTCTAAAATGCCCCAAGGTGTATTTTCGTTGTGGTTAGAAAGGGTTAATCGGTGAATAGAGCTATTTACATTCACAGGATTTAAAAACATATCGTTTAGGGACCCACGGAAGATCTTGAACAAAGTGCTAAAAGTAGAACAAAAATTGCGCACTGGATGCACATTTATCTTGCTCCTGTTACCAGCGTCAGTATGTTAATTATGGAACTTATGATCACCTTAATGTCACCATTCCTAAGCATGAGAAAATATAGATGCCAGAGTAAAAAGGTTTCTTGCTGCTAATTCCATGATCGTTATTATCGTTATCCAATTTAGAGGGTAGTGTAACTGACTATGAAACTCTTTGAAAATGAAAAAACGAAATGAAAATTATGTGTTTGCGGAATATGTGTGTTAAAAGTTGTTACAAAGATATTTAAGAATACATCATATTCTACTACATTGTGGTGCGCAAATATTTAATTAAATTTAAAGAAGTTACATATTTATACTAAAATGTACATTTAAATCGCAACACATATTTATATATTTAATAAACATTTTAGTTTTTATCAACATAAGTTTCATAATTCGATATAAATAAATTTAAAGGTAGATAAATTTTTAGTCCTATTTACTGTACACTACCACGTTTGTAAGTTTAACGCCTAAATATTAAAATCCTATTCTAAAGTTAGGTTATCGCCTCTGTAGCCTAGCGGTCCCACATCGGAATTGATTTCTTGAGGTCCTGGGTTTGATCCCCGGGTCGGGCAACAAAATAATGGAAAATGTAATAAAAGTAAGTGTGTAAGTCTATTAAAATTTACGTTGCTCGGTTTTGAATAAATAAACGCCCGGTTGGTGATAGGCTTACCACGTATCAAATCGTGGGACTTATTGTCTTTAGCTGGTCGTGGGTGCCTCGGTTGTGCCTTTGCCTACTGCTTCAGGGATATTGACGTGAAGATACTAGTCTAAAGTTAGTAAATTGTTTCGGAGGGATACTTACTGCAACACACGATCAGAAATTTACCGTACCTTTGTTTTGAGATTCTGCAAGTAGGCCAGTAATAAAGAAAGAAAAAAAGCTAGTAGGGTAAGGCTAAAGTTAGTAACGTACTATCTTTTCATTTGATGAATCTTTCTGATTTTTAGGCAATTCCTCTGCTGACTTACCGTACAATATTTTTAAGGAACGGAAACATTAGTCTAATAATAAATTGTTAAAAGAATAAAGCAGAAGTCCGGTTATTTCAAACCATGTCAATTTTCAATTTAAAAGTGAATAGGCATTCTATTATCGAAGAGTTGAGGGCCGTTGTGTCATCAAAGTTTTTATAGAAACCAGCTAACGGTTCATGAATGCTCTGCACTAAAAAATATGCAATAGGGGCCTTTCATCTATACAGTCCCTTCACTAAATAGACCAATGGCCAAACATCTAACATCCGTCCAGTATTTGATCTGTCCGATCTTTGCTCTCAATGTATGGAAGATGCGGTGTTCGTATCTCACCTACCTTCTACTAACCGTTTTGGTATTACACCGAAGCATGTATCGTAATTTATTTTATTTTTTTAATCAAATTGAATTCGATATAAGTTCGTTGTAATAGAAAAACCAATCCAAAACCAGTTGTTAAAATTGTTTTAAACTTGATAGGGTCGACTAAGATCGGATGCATTTTCTGGGAGTTAGGAACATGTTGTTTTTTTGGTATTTTCAATTTCTTTGATGGTATTGAAAGGCAAACAAGCAGAAGAATTTCCTGATGATTATAAATTTACGCCAACTAGAGACACCAAAGGTGGTAAGGTGCGTTGTTAACCTGAGCCATTAATGTTAGACCTCGAGCAAAAGTAACTTTACCGGGTACCTTATCATTTAAACCGAAGTACGTCATAGAAATAGACTAAGGTGTAAATTATTAATCACGTAACACTTACTTTTTTGGTTTCGTAAAATCAATAGTTTTTGTAAAACACGTTGGCAAAGTGACAATACATTATTACTTACAAAAACATTTACAAAAAAACTCCACTTACAAAAATTCCACTGAAGCCAAATTTCGGGCTATTACTCAATTCCACGTCAACGGTATTAGAGTACTTAAGAAAAAATAGCCATTCTTTAATTAACAATTGCATAACACACATTATTATTTATCTTTTTCATTTTTTATTATTCTGGTCGTCCCTTTACAGGCAACTTCAAACAGAACTAAATTTGTCATACTTTGTTGAATTTATAGAAATCATGTATTAGAACAGTTGGGTAAGATCGGATGTGTCATGGACATTTTCGACAATATGATCAGAAATATACTGTCATTTTGGCGATAGGAATAGGTAAAGCGATGTGCCTTTATCTCAGCAAGATGCTGCACAGAATTCTGTCACCAGTAGTCTTGTTATTGATACGTTTAACTTATGAATGCCTTTTACGATTTGCCAGGCAGATGCTGGTCTAATCTACGCAGCCAACCTTAATTAACATGGGGATTCAATATCTAAGAGGGTGTAAAGTATTTTTTTACATCCTGTACATGATGTGAAGTATCTTTGAATGCAGTTTACAAACTTAGTAAGACTAATCAGCAATTTAAACTCATTAAAAGTACGCTAATGAATATTAAATATCGTGGCAAAGTCTTTTAATTTTTCTACGGAATGCACTTGAAGAGTGTACTCAAGAACTTCATTATAATTTAATACCACCGGCTTCATTGTTTAGCCAAGTTGTACTGCAGAATCCCTGTTATGTTTGTTGTCCTCAGCGACTGAATAAAAGATTTGAAAAGAATCTGACTCCAAAAATGAAGGTATCGATTCGCATGTATGAGTTTTTTCGTATGTTTGTTATGATATTATCTGGCTGATAACTGATTTCTATTATTCTTATTTCGAAAGTAAAATTAGGTTTCCGAGGTGGTTTTATGGAAATTTTATTGATTAAATATATATTGCAAGTATATGAGAAGTGGTATTTAAATGATACCTACTCAAATCATTAAATGGAACCATGACCTGCCTTCAGAAAATACGAGTAGAATGATCAAATTAAAACGAACAATGAAATTTGAGTTGCTTTTCTTGCAGTCTTACTAATATAAAGTTATATCTGTTGACAAGACAGGAACTCGATCTAAAGATATATTTTTAAATCTATACATAATATAATTTAAGCATAGTGCACTTTGTATATTTGATTTTTTGACCGTCAGTTTGAAGTTAAATTATATTATACTATAAAAAAATGAAAAAGTATCATGACACCCTTATTCCCGAAGAGGTAGGCAGGCAACCATACAACCATAGTATAGGTGACAAGTCTGTCTGTCGTCAACTTAGCACATATCCAATCCCGGGTAACGTTATTTTTTATTAGAAAAATGTAAATGTCACCTCTGTGGTCTAGCGGTTCAGTTGTTGGACTTGACTGCATGAGGTTCCGGGTTCGAATCCCGGGTCGGGCAAAAAAAAGAAAATTGGGTTTTTCCAATTTTCTTTAAGAAAAATGTTGCTCGGGATTGGATATGTGCGCGGTTGGCGATAGGCTTGCCACCTATCACATTTTGGGACTTAGTGTCTTCGGCTAGTCATGGGTGCCCTGGTTGTGCCTCCGCCTACCTCTTCGGGGATATGGGCGTGAAGATGCTTTTTTTTTAAATTTAAAACACATTTTTTTCCTTTTGGTTACACTACCTGTGGATTGAAACCGAGATCTCATGAAGTTAAGTCCAACACCAGACGTGGTCTAGACCACAGAGGCAATTATACAATATGCATTAGATATTCCGGCAAACATCGTTCCACACGTTTAATTTGAATGGGAAAAATTAAAATATTATTTTGCCAGTTTTCTCGCAGTCGAATGGGATGAAAATAGCCTATGTCATCCTCCTAACTATGAGCTACCTCCCCATAAATTTTTAGCCATATCTGTTCAGTCGTGCTTGAATTACAAAAAGTGTAACTAACACGACTTTCTTTAAGACTCGTATATATCTCACAGTCGAACGGGATAAAAAGTATCAAATGTCCGTCACTGGCTCTAATCTATGTCTAAATTTTCAGCCAAATAGGTTCAGTCGTTCTTGAGTTATAAATAGTGTATTTCAACTCGACATTCTTTTATATAATATATTAGTTATACAGAAGATATTATACTATCATAAAATAAGCGACATTATTAAGATTTTACTTAGATTCAGATATGTGAACTGAGATAAAAATAATTGCTATTACAGAATCTTGATGTCCGTTCACTCCTTGGCAGAAGTCTCGCTCGAGTTAAAGCGACGTATTATGCTGGTGCTCTCGAAGATGCTACTAGAGCTGCAGGTTCACTTTTGACTTTTAAATCTTTAGTCTAGATTTTCAAGTTCATTTATGGATAAATTTGTAGTGTGATTTATTCTGTTTACAAAATTTATTCAAATAACTAGTTGTTTCCCGCGGCATTACCCGTGTGGTTAATAGTCCCACAGGAGTATTTTTGGATAAAAACTATCCCATGTGTTAATCCAAGTTACTCTATGTGTATACCAAATTTCGTAAGAATCGGTTTAGTAGTTTTTGCGTGATGAAGTAACAAACAAACGAACAAACACACAAACTTTTGCATTTATAAAGTTTTATTTTTGGCTTATTGTTAAATTGTCAGTTCGTATTTTTGAAAAATTCTCAGAAAAAACCACAATCCATAAAAATTAAGGCAGTATTTCGGTTCCATTTTAGGTTAAAATTTAGTTTTTACAAAAATGTGATTCATGGTAATATTTTATTTGTAAGCATTCGCTGCAGAATGTTCGAGAAGCCCATACATGATAGGATATTGTTGGAAATTTTATGGGTTACAACTACCTTTAAATTTCGTCATGAGGTCGGGTCTATATCATATTAATTTTCCATGACCATTAGATTTGCAAATACATGAAAGTTTTCTGCTCAATAAAAAGTGTAAACAATAGAAAATAAATAACAAGAAAGTATATCAAATTCGATTTACAAGATATCTGGACAAACATACTTATGTTGCAAGTTAAATAAAAGATTAAAATCATTTACTCTAGACACAATCTGATCTGAGAGCGCTGCAAATAATTTATGGTATTACCCTAACTGAATACATTCATAAGAACCAAGAAAGGGTTTGATTAAAATGAAAAAGGACATACTCCGATGTTTCCGTCATGTGGAAAGAATGACAGATGAAGGATTGACAAAGCAGATATCAAATATATGGATGGATATGGATAGACGTAGGCACCCGGGAAGACCTAGGTTCCACGATCAAATTGCTCGGGTGTTATCCGAGGGTGGTGGTCTCGGGTGGAGGGTCTCCGAAACCGGCGTTTTTGTGTGAATGTGGCTGAAGCTATAAAGGTATGCAAGGAATTCAAGATTTGACAGTCGATAATCTCTGGTACTAAAGGAGTACCTAAGTATAGTGTGAAGATATGTATGTGTGTATGCACTCTAGACATAAAACAGTAGTCAAAAACTAAAAAAAGTTTTAAAATTCTTACTAAGGCTTTAAAAGAGATGTGCAGGATTTTTGTGCTATTTTCGTTTTTCTATTTCTCGTGTTTCTGTGTGATTCCTCTCATTAAAACGGTTTATTGAAACGACGTCTGATCTAGATCAAAGCGTTAGTTGGTGGGAGAGTTTCAGTGACCTGATTAGTCTTATATAGGTACGTAGACGTGAAGAGCAAGTGTTAACCTGATGAGGTGCTGTTGATCCAACTATCGTGGCTCTTAGTAAATATCAACTGAAATATTTGTGTGACTAGTTTGTATGTTTTAAGTAGGTTGATTTTAGTGAAATGTACCAGTCTAAGCATTTTCTAAAGTGATAAGATTCTGTATTTTTATGACTTTTTTTACTTTTTATGATAACGGAAGGCAAACAAGCAGACGGATTTCAATATACAATACGATACACCAAAGTTGGTAATATTGTGTTGCCAAACTGAGGCCGAGAGCTTAAGCCTCAAGTAAATATAAGTTTACCTGCTACCTTACCCTGTAAACTGAAACAACTGAACAAGGCAACGGTAAGCATTAACATTATGGCGGCAGAAATAGATTAGGCGGTAGTACCTATCCAGAAACTCTATCAGCTAGTAGGATGTCACGGTGCTAGTGACGGTAAGCCTGTGCTCAAATTTTACGAGCTACTGGGCAGGACGGCAGATTATCTATTCTGCAAAGGAGCCCGAACCAACACGGGGTAAAACAGATGCTTGTATTGCAACAATCTGATATTAATAATCTAGTAGGATGCTTTTGAACCTGCCCGTCTGTTTTCTTTCCTTAAAATTTGTAGATTTGGAGTGGCTGTTTTTACTATTGAAAAAGCTTTTTTTTAATATGCATTAAACAAGGGGACAGATAGTTAAATAACTTTCATTGCGGGTAAGTGATATATTGAGAAGAAACTACTTTTATTTTTGAAAATTAAAAAAAACGAAATAAACTTTTTAATTGCCTTGTGACAACGTGAAAGTAGGAGAAAAACACTTCCGAATACATAATTTTGTTATGAATTTTCAAATAAGTTTACTAAAATGCAAACCTATTTCTTTTATTCATTTATTGAGAAAAGGCATTCCGTATTTAGAACTGAAACCAGACAACCTGACAGCGCTGCAAATAAGAGCCCAAGTTGAATATGAAAAGCGTGCATTTGAACGATCCTTGGTTCTTGCTCATCGAGGTCAGCGTCTTCGAAGAGATCCGCCAAACTTCGCCGAATGTGCCAGATGCGTTGAAGAAACGGTCAAGTCTTATTTTAATTATTTATTCCGTATTGAATTTATATCTGTGACACTTATGTTTTATAACAGAAGTATTTTATTCGAGGAAGATCTTGGATACTTCATTCAATGCTATTACTTATAGAGAAATCGTATTTTTAGTTGAAGATCCTAAGAAGGTCACTCATAGGGGTTTTAGATGTTTGTAAACATTGATATTGGCTGTATTGAAATAAATAAATACCCTTGGTCAAGTTACATATATTAAACCTGACCCCAAAGTAAGCAAATTGTATGCATAGAAATACTTAGATTCCAGTATAATTTTAATAAACTGCACGACCCGGAAATGCAGACATTTAAATATTCATCACACAAATGCCTGCCCACTCGGGATTCGAACCCGCATCTAATGGTCGGATAGTATAGTAAGGCGTGTACGCTAGCCACTAGACCAAAGAGGCGGTATTGATATTGGTTTGAATCCATCTCGACTGTAGATTCCGTAGATCGTAGAGCCAAATTTCACAATGATCGAAAGATGGAAACAAAGTTTCATCCAAGGTCACCTTTTTTGGAAGGGTATTTATAACCATTCAGAACGTCTTAGATCTTCGTCTATGATACAATTTCTTACAAAAGAAACATTGTTACTAGGAATAACAGTCTTCTTTTTTAATATTAAAATTGATTGGCATTAGTTTTAATAAAATTAAAAACTCTTCGTAAGGAAAATTCGAATGCATTTTACGAAGGCCCACGAATGTTGTGGAGTGCAGTAGAATTCTCCTGATGATGCTTCGGTAATGAAACGAAATGTACGTTGAGTTTTTAGCAGTGTGTGTATTGTTGGTGCTAACAAAACAGTTTAGTGGTGTATGTTGTGTGGAGCTGGATATATTTGGGGTTTTAGGCTTCCGGTAAGTCCAATCCATTCATAGCGCACTATTTTTCATGTTTTATCACGCCATAACACAAACATATTTTTTTGCGGAAAATTGCAAATTAAATAATTTTATTGGGATTAAAGTATGTATTTCCGCAATGTAACACCTTCTTCTATCAATTGCTAGATTAATGTAAATAATCCTTCTTTAATTTTTTGGCGAACATTTACATTTTGGCAACAGAAACAATAAAGTGGGTACCAACTGGGCGAGTTTTTGCAAGAATCTACCTTACCAAGATCACAGTATTACGGCCAATATCCGACACTTGCGTTTTGCTGCTTGGTATCAAAACAGATGATCTGTATTTTCCAAAGGAAACATGGAAAACAAATGTTTAAAAAGTCACAAGTAACCATACAAATCTAAATAAAAATATGTACCTCCAAACCTTCAAGTCGCTTCATTTAACATTTAATTCTTAATCAAATATAACCATATATAACGCGTATGTTAATTTCGTAGTTTAATTACTTCACTTCGCTCCGCTTCTTCAGCAAACCAAAGCAATTTTCTTCGACGAAAGTCTAACACGTTAAGGTGCGCTGATCGCAAATTGTTTTCACATTGTTACATTTCGAATCTTGCTTTTCAAATTTTTTCTTTATTTAAAAACCGGTTTTGTAAATCGGTTTTTAAATAGAGATATATTTTTATGTTTTTAAAAAAAACCGTTTTTAATATCACTTTAATTTGTTACCCATGTTTTGTATTGGCACTTAGTTTGATGTCGTTCTAAGTTCAAAATATCATTTTATAATATACTAGCTTCCGCCTGTGACTTTATCCGCGTAGAATATAGCCTATAGCCTTCCTCGTTAAATGGGCTATATAACATTAAAAGAATTTTTGAAATCAAACCAGTAGTTCCGGAGATTAGCGTGTTCAAAAAAACTAACTCTTCAGCATTATAATATCAAGTAAAAAGTAAGTATCTTCACGCCTATATCCCCGAAGAGGTACGCAGAGGTACAACCAAGGCACCCACGACTAGCCGAAGACTAAGTCCCACAATATGCTAGGTGGCAAGCCTATCGCCAACCGGGCACATTTCCAATCCCGACCAACATTTTTTTTTAATTAGAAAATTGGAAAAATTCAATTTTCTTTATATTGGCCGACCCGTGATTCGAACCCAGGACCTCATGCAGTCAAGTCCAACACCCGGACCACTAGACCACAGAGGCGATATATTAAGTATAGATATAAATTACGTGTAACGTACCAATTTCAAACAAATTTGCACACTGTGTACAGTTTGATCCAAATTGAAAGATAAGATAGCTTACATCTCAATTTATTATCAAAAAATTACCATCCGAGCGAAGCCGGAATATTGAAAAGAAAGAAGTAAGCAGAAAAATATTCTCGACCAAAAATTTACAATAAATGATCTTTATATATGTTTAAATTTCTTATCTGTATGTCATTATTTTTTTATGATATAGGAAGGCAAACAAGCAGACATATTTCCTGATGGTAAGAAATTCACGCCGCCTAGAGACACAAAAGGTGGTAATGGTGCGTTGTCAACCTGAGGTCGGGATGTTAGGCCTCGAGCAAAAGTAAGTTTACCGGCGACCTTGCCCTCCGAACCTGAACACGTCATGGAATAGCGAATGGATGCATGCATGGAATGCATGGCGGCAGGAATAGGTAAGGCGGTGGTACCAATCCGGACGAGTTGTTGCGAAACTCTACCATCTAGTCAGATGTCACGGTGTTAGTGACGGTAAGCCTATGCTCGCCTTTCACGAGCTGCGTGGCAAGGAAGGCAGATGCTCTATTCTGCAAAGGAGCCCAGACCAACACGGGGAATGTCACTGAAACTCTCCTAAACGACTTGAGGGATTTTAATGTTTTTTTTTGTACGTATTAAAGGAGATTCCAGAATGGTTTAGATTCACAGTTTGGTAAACTGGATGTTTTTTTCAATATTTTTTTATTTTTAGGTAGTAGTTAATTTTTAATATTTTACATTGGATCCGGCAGACTGCGCTATAATATCACAGCATCAAATATTATATAATAGCTGTTAATGTCAAGCGATACGAAGTTTGCTGGGTGAGTGTGGAGTAGTTTACGTATAACAAGTTGTGATAGAAAATTAAATTAGAAATATAAAAAATCTCCGACGCGAGAACTTAATTTCGATTTAAAAAGTAAAAAAATGCTGATATTCGGTTTCCCCACTTTTACCACCACAACTTTTAAACGGCTCAACCGATTTTCATCAAACATGTCTCAGAACACTCGCACATAAGTTATCTTTGATACAAAAAACTAAATTGAAATCACTGCATCTGTTCGGGAGTTATGATGCCACAGACAGACAGACACACAGATAGATAGACACGTCAAACTTATAACACCCCTTTTTGCGTGGGGGATTAAAAATGAATCCCCATTTCGCGTTGTTATCGCAGACCACGACGAACACAAATTAATTTTCAGGTATATAAATTACGTCTAATATATTTGTGTATTTAGGAATATATGTTCCATTTTTAAATAAATCGATGTTACTGCGTACAAATTCCTGTTAATAGATCAAAATGTGCAAACAATCAACAATGTAATGCAAACAATAGTGCAGTAGCAGACAGATCGCAATTCCAAATTCATTCCTGACACCAGTTTAAATTCCGTCAATGCAATATGTAACACTATTACACGTCCCATTGAACATTCTGTAAAGTGTATTTATTTTAGCATTAAAATTTTGGCATTGACCTGACAGTTGAAACTCGTACAATCATGCATTATTCGAAATAAAATGTATTCGTATAAATTTATTTACAATTTTCGCCGTGTTGGTCCGGTCTCCTTTGCAGAATAGACCATCTGCCTTCCTTGTCAGGCAGCTCGTAGAAGGCAAGCATTGGCTTACCGTCACTAACACCGTGACATCTGACTAGGTGGTAGAGTTTCGCAGCGACTAGCCCGGATTGGTACCACCGCCTTACCTACCCCTGCCGCCATAACGTCAATGCTAGCTGTTGACGTGTTCCAGCTCGTAGGGTAAGGTAGCCGGTAAACTTACTTTTGCTTGAGGCCTTACATCCCGGCCTCAGGTTGGCAAAGCACCATTACCACCTTTGGTGTCTCTAGGCGGCGTGACTTTCTTACCATCTGGAAATCCGTCTGCTTGTTTGCCTTTCTATATCATGAACAAAAAACAATAGCAAATAATGCAATATACAGTCTCAATGCTTGTACATCATTCAAGAATCTGTAGAGAACAAGCGATGTTTTACTCTATTGTCAGGGAAAGGACACAACAAAATTATTTATTTCTTTTAGCTATGATTCCATACGTACCGCAACCAAACTATATAATGGGGAATAATTCAGTATTAAAAATGAACAGTAGAAATGACATAAGTCACATTTTGCAATTATTATTGACCACCTTGGCAGTACCGACCACATCACAATAACATGGCAACCAGAACGCTACCATCAGTGAGATAACAATGTTTTCTCTGTGAATATTATAAGTTTGTTCAGTCAAAGCCTCTACAAAAGTGTTTGCTAAACTTTTGGAAATCATTGCGTTGTGTTAACCACTAGTGACATGCAACTTTTAAGTTATCACATAACTACTGCTTGACCAACTTTTCAAACATAACTACTGCTTGACCATATTTTCATAAATAACTACTGCTTGGCTATCTTTTCATACATAACTACTACTTGACCATCTTTTCATATATAACTAATGCTTTACCATCTTTTCAAACATAGCTCATGCTTGATCATATTTCCTAACACAACTACTGCTTGACCATATTTTCATAACTAATTATTGTTTGACCCATATTTTCATATATAACTACTAATTGACCATCTTTTCACACAAAACTACTACTTGACCATCTTTCCATACATAACTACCTCTTGACCATCTTTTCAAACATAATTAATGCTTGACCATCTTTTCATACATAACTGCTGCTTGAACATCTTTTTTACATAAAGACTGCTTGACCATTTTTTCATACATAACTACTGCTTGTCCAACTTTTCATACATAACTCTGCTTGACTATCTTTTCTTAGATAACTATATACATACATATATATATATATATGTAAGTATATATATATATATTCGTCTTTATATACATGACTACTGTTTGACCAACTTTTCATACAAAACTACTTCTTGACCATCTTTTTTTACATAACTACTGCTTAAGCATCTTTTCGTACATAACTACTGCTTGACCATCTTTCGTTGTTGAGATGTGGACTTGTGGTCGTGGTACGTGAAAGTCAAGTGACCCACCCACCAGGTGTGAAATCAAGTAACAAAGCTTTGTTCACATTCAATGGGCTTTCAATTGGTGACAATTTTGTCCTTATAAGTTCCATAACTTTTTAACCGAATTCTAAAATAGGAGGAAGTTATACTATATATCTTTATATATACATTTCTTGTGTTCTTGTGTTTATCACTGAACTCCTTCTAGACGACTGGACCGATATTGATAATTTTTTTGTGTGTGTTCAAGGGAATTCATGAATGTTTTAGATTCACAATTTTGTCTCCTGAAAAAGGTTTTTTAATTATTTTTTAATAATAAGTAGTTGACGATTTTGGAATGTTTCACATTGTGTCTGGCAGACTGCGCTACTATCGAAGCATTAATGTCAAGCGATACGAAGTTTGCTGGGTGAGCTAGTGTACTATATTATGTTCGACTAGGTACTATATATTTTTCTTTGTGCATGTTAATCGATTTCCCCGTTATTTGTGAACCGATTTATTTTTTTATTTAGAAGAACGTACTTCCGAGGTGGTCAAATTGGCACCAGTATGGGTGGAATGGTTTAATGACGGAATCCTACTGAAATGGAACAAAATACTTATTTTTTGCACACAGAGAAAATCTATTTAACCTAAATCAGTTGTTGCAGTTTTATTGCTATTAAATTATTCTAAGATAGAATAATACTACATATAGTTTTTTTACAAGCATATCTCGGCTGAATCGGTTTATTTCGATATATTTGTTTTATAAATAATATTTTTTGTAGATAAAGAAATGCTGCGGTAAAAGTACAAGTAAAGTCCTATCAATCAAGTTGCAAGTGAAGTCTATAAAGATTAGAAGTGACTCTACAACATCACAAGCAGAGGCCCGCAGAGTTCGTAGACTCAAGATGGAGCCAACACAGCTACATGATGTTAGTCATTTTTTAACTAGCGGCCATGATTATAGAAGGGCGCCTAACAGGGGAGTTTTGCAGTTACTCAGGCACATCAGACTATGGTATGGGAGATACCATGGATAGCGGCATGATTGTAGTAGGGGCGCCTAGAAGCAGAGTTTTGCTGTTACTCAGGCACATCAGACTACGATATGGGAGATACCATGCTACTCAGGCACATAAAACTATGATATTGGAGTTGATATAGACACGTTCATTATTTTTTATAAAATCTCTACATATTGGAGCGAATGTAGGGTAGTATGTCTAATTTGTTTTGGGTAAAAAATAGTAATCTCGGATATCTAAGTTGTATGTTACCTAACATCATGACTTTTTTCTATTTGTTTTCCTAAAATAATTCAAAACATGCACCATATAACATATTATATGCAAACATTTTATGGGGTAGTTTTGATAAACGTTAGTCATTTAATTAAGCCTTAAAGCCCAAAGGTTAGGAACTAGGACAAATGCTATTTTTAATTTAAATCAAGTAATATTTTATATTAAGAAAGTATTTTCATACCCCTGTTCCTGAAAAGGTGGGAGTACCACTATTAACCGATGGTATTTCGGTCCCACGATGTGACAAGTGGAAGACTCTAAATTAATCTGTCGCTTATAGAGAAAACACATTTTGAGTTCCCGACTTAGGAGTCGAACCTGGGACCTCATGACGTCAATAACTATGTGATCCGCTAGACCACAGAGAGGATTGTACAACAAATAAAAAGTAGTCACATTTTTTATGGCAAAAGACAGCGAAAAAGCATACGGCTTCCTCAATGGTACGAGATAACTGGAGCCTATAGACGAAAGATGTTGTAGGATGTTTTATATTTAATGTATTTTTTCTAAACTTGTTTTGTTTAAAGTTACAAGAACTCTCACGTGTAGAACAGCAGAAAACTGTACACATTGCTCGGCTAATGGCATCCAAATATTTGGAGCAAATGGCCCACGACAAATATTTCCTAACAGCGTTGTGTAAGGATGAGAGACTTAATTCGGCCAACAAACGAGGATCCCAACGGCTACATGAATTGGCAAATAAAGCACTTGCTGATGTTAATAAGCGCCAAGTGCGTATTTGATTATATATTACTACTTACTAGCAGTTTACTCTCGACTTCGTCAGCATAGAGTTACGACGTTCAGACAAACTTTTATCTCCTATTTGGCCCTTTAGGGAGTAGATTTTTGATAAAAAAAAAATATGAGTTCGAATTTGGGTCTACAAAATTGCATCAAAAACGGTCCAGTGGTTTAGCCGTAACAAACAAGTAGACTCAATTACTCGTTTTTAATATTAAGTATGTAATATGGAGTATCTTCAGGGCCACATCCCCAAAGAGATAGGCAGAGGCACAACCAGGGCACTCACGACTAGCCGAAGACACTAAGTCCCACAATGTGACAGGTGGCAAGCCTATCGCCAACCGGGCACATATCCAATCCCGAGCGACGATATTTTATTAGAAAATTGAAAAACCCAAATTTTCTTTTTGTTACCAAACCCAGGAACCGAATCCGAGACCTCATGAAGTCAAGTCCAACACCTGGACCGCTAGACCACAGAGGCTATTTAAAGAGGGTCTATATCTTGAGTTTACAATTTTGCATCAATGTGGGTCTAGCGGTTTAGCCGTGAAAGCATAGGAGACAAACAAGCAGACCCAATTACTCGTTTTTAATATTAAGTATGGAATATGGGTGCTCACTTTTCCTTACTTCGCTTACAAACTTTCAAGAATTGTAGAATACTCTTACAGAACAAATACCTTGAGCTTCAACAAGCGGATAAATTAAGTACTGGCAAAAATAGTACTTGGAATGTAAATAATAAAGTTGAAATTTACTTAAAATACTTTTCTAGGAGTAACGAGCATATTTCAAGGATCTTAAAATTATTTCTTACATTCTAAATAAGTCACAACTTCTCTGAATAATGGAAGATGACTTAAATATTTTATGACTGAATAAGAAAAACATTTCTCCAAAAAATTGTTTTGATTTTTCATACAGTTTTTAAAGAAGCTTTTAAAAGAAAGTGTTAATATAGATGTAAAATCACCCTCACCTGCACAAGAGTATTTACCAAAATTGGAACACTACCTATTTCTGCCCTTATAACGACTGAGTTTATTGTAGTGTTCGACCTATCATATCAACCAACCTATCGTCATTATAGTTTTAAGTACTTACTACCAGTATCCTTGGCGTAATATTTTTACCCGTGTTGATTCAATTCCACTAAGATTAGCCCATCTCAGGCAGCTCATAAAAGGCGAGCAGGGATTAAAGTATAAGTCAGTATATATAATATTGTCATTGGTCAGAACCAACAAGACCACTGGTGTTAGAGCGCTGTGCAGCAACTTGCTCGGGATCTATTGCTTTATCTATTCTTTCCACCATAACAACTCTGTTATGTTCCGGTCCGATAGTTTACGGTTGGCGGTACAATAAGTCTTCTATATCGACTTCGGGATAGGCTACGCTCCTATAACATTTATAGTGTCTATACGCCATGGTTAATTCTTGCCATCAGGAGAGCCGAGCTTGTTGTTTAACTAAACTTGTAAAATTTATTATCTTTTCTTTAAACATTATTATTTTTGCCAAATTTAGGGTATTTACAAGAAGGCCTTGCCCAATGAGCGTTGAGGTACAACTTTGTATCTAACGCCCTGGGCTGTGGACCTACAACGTCTTACCCTTATCCTGCCTATAGGCAGCGTGTAGATAACTATAATAATTAATGTATGATAACGTGAAAAAGACGTTAATTTTAGACTTCCAAGTAGATCCAGTGCTCATTTAAACATTATATGCCAGGGGTTGCCAACCATTCGATCGCAATAGACCAGTTTGTAACCTCTTTAGTTCAGTTGACGATGGCATGGCAAAAATATAAATACGTAGAACAGACCGAAATGCGAAAGGGCATGCTCCGCTGGTTCGGTCATGTGGAAAGAATGACAGATGAAAGGTTGACAAAGCAGATATACAATGCGAATGTGGATGGATATTGGTACCCGGGGAGACCAAGGCTGACATTTCACGATCAGATCAATCGGATATTATCCGAGGGTGGTGTCAAGAGTCACTGAAACCAGCGTGTTTGTATGAAAAGGGTTATGAATGTGAAGGAAGCAAGACAGGTTTGTCAGGATCGTGAGGTCTGGCACTCGATACTCTCTGCCTACCCCGTAAGGGACTTGGCGTGAAGACATGTATGTATGTATGTGTAGAACAGACCGCACTACGTAATTATGCGCTTCATATAGCTCTTTTTTGTTTTTGATACTTTTGGGTGGCAGTATCAAACTACAAACCTGAATTTGCTTATCTAATGTATGATGTTAAAGCGCCATAATCACATATAAAAATACTACAATAGTATATGAAATATGCTATTTTATTAAATATTTTAAGAAGTATGTAATTGCAAGCATAGGGTATGATCAGTGGACAGTATATCTTGCGTCTAAAACAAGATGGTCAGTCCTGACACAGGCCAACTTTCTGCCAAGTAATTTGTAATAAGAGAGCATCTCTCGTATGTGCGTAGATCCTAGTTTAGCTCGATCTTCTTGACTGGTACAACTGTCATAA
Source organism: Calephelis virginiensis (assembly GCA_002245475.1). Lineage (NCBI taxonomy): Eukaryota > Metazoa > Arthropoda > Insecta > Lepidoptera > Riodinidae > Calephelis > Calephelis virginiensis. Next base: position 97,400 of record NJDC01003172.1, read on the forward strand.
TTAAATCCTATCAAAATCATTTCATGTAAAATGTTGCCAAGACAGCCACATAAGGTACGAAAATGACGAACACTTTGACAAAAGGTAGGTAGTGCCCTTGCACTTCGCTTGGCTCGTCTTGCCGGGGATACTGCCGTGCCCTCAGATCTGTCATTACAGAGACACAATTCGTTTCCCGTTCCCTTTCGTACCCTTAAACTTACCAACACAACAGGATCATCAACCTGGCCTCGAATGACAACACTACATCACCATTTTTCCTGTTCTAGATTTGACTTTTTTCTCAAAATCAGAAGTACCGCTCACTCTTAACATTCTTTTCAATAAAAAAGAATAAAAAAAATGATTCATTCCAATATAATAAGAATGTATTTAAATCATTGAAAGGAACTTCTTAAAACTCAGTAATGGAATCAAACCTTGATAGGCTTTTGTTATGATATTGGAAGGCAAACAAGCAGACGGATATCATGATGGTAAGAAATTCACTCGTGCAAAATAAATTTTACCGTTTCTCGGAACCGGAACATGGCAACAGCAATCACTGACGTTATGGCGGCATGAATAGATAGTGTGGTGGTACCAATCCGGGTGAGTTGCTGCGAAACTCTAGTCAGATGTCACAGTGTTAGTGACGGGAAGCCTAGCGTCTTTTACGAGCTGCCTGGCAGGAAGACAGTTGGTCTATTCTGCAAAGGAACCCGGACTAACACGCTACTACTACTCTTACTATTACTAATAGGATCACTAGGGGTATAGAGACATGCAGCCACTTGTAGTAGTGGTACAGGTAGATCCGGGTAAGGGTCTACTCCTGTTTCTACCACCATAATGCCATAGTCATGTTACAGTTCGGAGAGTAGGGTGGATGGTAGATTAGACACGCACCTATAAAACTATGGTCTCTTCAAATCAGGAGCGTCGTTTGTTCGTTGTCTTATGACTTAATAAAATCATTTTGCAAATGTTTTAATTAAATTTAGAAACATTATAGAAGCATTCTAATATTAAATATACATATTAATTATTATTTGTATCTCGTTAGTCATAGTAATTTATTACCCTAATGAACCCAAAAATAACGGTAAGTTTATTTTAGAACTGGGAAATATTTAATCAGGGAAATGTAGACGGGAATGTAAAATCATGTTTAGCTTTCCTTCCTTGTATGCAAAATAATTTTAAACTGAGTAAAAAACGGTCGTATACATTAAATGTATATAAAATTCTTAATGCCTACTGAGTTTTTCAATTTTAATATTTGAAAGCATAATTTGCTTACAAATTTTGTAGCAATCGGTTCTGTCCTTTTTGAGCTAACTTAATGGTATGTATTTGATTGTTTAATATTGAAACTAAAGCCAGTTTCGCGCAAATTTACCGAGTTTAAATTTCATAATCAATTTTGGAAGTGAAAACTTCTTTAGCGGCGTCGCGTACTTTTTTTTGGAATGGGTAAGAACTTCTAAATTCCCGTCAGATCATCAAATCGTAAGACAGTACAGGGCGCATGCGCGAATAAGACGGCGCGAGATCTAAAATAAAACGTAGTTTCATTGCTGTTTTTGTATTGTTTAGATATTTCCGAATAGTATAAGGATTCGCAATGGATAATAAGCCGCAATATACCTACCATTATATTCTCACAAAACAACATGATAACAGATACGTATATCAACGGAAATTGCTCTTTTTGTTCTATCTTGAAAAGCATTATATTTAGACGAGCAATGTTCGTTATGCAGATAATATGACGACGCTCCTAGCCCTCACGTAGTCTTACTTTAGCGAGTTTTTGTCAAGCCTAACGCAGGTTATTGATATGAAAATAATATTTGTGCATAAATGTTAGTACTTTCATAGTGATAATTAAAGCAATCGTGCAAAATTATTCCCTAACCATTTTAAAATATCAAAAATACAGAACGTTAATATTCAAGTTTTCACTTCTGCCGGCACTCCCGGAGTGCAACCCGTCTTTTTTTATTGTGTCATAGAAACTAAGTATATCGACAAAACATACGCTGAGTGTTGCTACCTACACTGACGAATGTGTACTAGACTCCATATTATTGACGGCAGCAAAAAAAACAAGCAAGGCTGCGATTTCTTCAGTGTATGAAGCCAATGTGTATTTACTTTTAACGACGTCAAAGAAGGCGATTATATGTGTGAATTTTATGTTGTGTCTTCATCGTTTTTTTTTTATTTAAAAGAGTATACTTTCCAGTTGGTCCCTATTCTCCCTGGTTTGGGTATGGTGGTAAAATTTTAGGGAAACCGAGAAAGACACCTATTTTTGTGTATTTAAATGAAAAAATAGTGAAATTAAAGCTGGTTGCAGCTATACTGCGCTTAAAATATTTATGTCTTATATTTATATCACGATATAATCCATCCATATCCCCGAGGAGTTAGGCAGAGACCCAACCAGGGTACCCACAACTAGCCGAAGACACTAAGACCCTTAAGAACATTTATGAGAATTGACTATTTCTTTTATAAAAAGTTGCAGTTAGCTGTAACCTGTTTCCAAGATCGGGTTTGATTAACTTCAATATGATTTTTTTGTGTAACATTCTGTCTTTCTTTCTTTCTTTAGGGGTTGGAAAAAGTAGTTTAAGTTTCAATTCAAGTCGGTAGCCATATGCATATAAAATTTCATCAAAATCGTTCCAGTGGTTTAGTCGTGAAAGTGTAAAAGCTAGGCAGACGGACTTTGCATATATAGTTTTAGTGTAAAATAGTACCGATAGGTAAGTCGCAAGTATTGTAGTTTAGTAGTAGTTAGTAGTAGTATTTAGTATTTATTCTATTTTATTCTTCTTTGTCTACTTTTATATAATATGACTTCCAATCGTTTTCCAGTTTGTTTGTTGCGTTTTACGTTTTCAAAATGTCAGAGGGAAAAAATATTTTCGGTGATTTATTTTTAGGCTTTTCCTAATCTATTAGCAACCTTCGATTGCCGTGCCTAAGCCTTTACCTTCTAGTTTCTCTTAGTTACCAACAGAGGCGCTTTTCAAAGTTTTCATACAAATAATTTATCGAGAGGTTATCGAGTATAGTAAGCTTGACAAGCCGTAAACTTTTGGTAAGGGCTTTGATGTCTATTAGCATTTATCACTGAAAATATCATCTTATTACCTGCCTATTACTAATATGTTATCTCATCCTAGCGTTAACAAAAAAAAGATTGAGCCTCTGTGGTCTAGCGGTCCGGGTGTTGGACTTGACTGCATGAGGTCCCAGGTTCGAATCCCGGGTCGGCCAACACAAAGAAAGTTGGATTTTTCCAATTTTTTAATAAAAAAATGTTGGTCGGGATTGGAAATGTGCCCGGTTGGCGATAGGATTGCCACCTATCACATTGTGGGACTTAGTGTCTTCGGCTAGTCGTGGGTGCCTTGGTTGTACCTCTGCCTACTTCTTCGGGGATATGGGCGTGAAGATACTTTAAGATTGAGCCGAAATCTTATTCGCGCTTAACTTTTAAGTGTAGTAATTCGCTGCTTTTCTTTTTTTTTCTCTACTTCACAATTCGTTGGCATTTTCGATGGCTCGCATACCTTGTTCTAGGTCATCAAGCCAGCGTTTGTCAACATTTAGTCATGTTGAGTCAACCCTACTTTACCTATTCCTAGCAACCTAATAACGTTAAAGCATTCGTTCTCGTAGCTTATCTTTCACAGAGCATTCTACACACAAATATGGAAGCAGCAATGTATGTGAGCTTTTTTAATACGATTTTCTGTCGTTTAATTCCAGAAACGGGTACATGCAGAAATGAGTGAAGCAGAACGTGAGAAGCGAGCGTTCATTCTTTTAAGTATAGTGGTGTCAAGGGAACCGAGTCGGGATTCGATCTTACGGACCCGACCTCATCCACCTCGAGATGCTAAGTAAGTAACTTTCAAACCATTGCAGAAAACCTTATTTTTAAATCAAAAACTTATATTTTTAACCAGCCTTGAAAAGGGAGGAGGTTTCTCAATTGGACCGTATATGTTTTTTTATGTGTGTTCGCGGATAACTTCGTTGTTTATAAACTGATTTTGAAATTTTTTTGTTCTCTTTACCAATTACACAGACTATTTCTTAACGACAAAGGTTGATATTTTACTATTAAATCGCTCGTTTTTTATTCGAGGATTGAGCCAAGAGCGTCCGGAACCGGTTTGTTTGTATAAATAGAGAGGAAGCAAGGTGAGCCAAGATCATGTCTTTTAGCAGTCGACACTTTCTGCCTAAGTAATTTATCTCCCTCGAAAGAAAGAGCCTTGGCGTGATGACATTTGTTTTTTTTTATTTTTAATTCAAGAACAGCAAAACTTCAACAACTTTTCTCACTACGTATATATATTTCAATAAATAAAAATATACATTTAAAAAAAAAACTGTATATCAAATTCAAAAAACAAAGGTGTAACAAAAAGTTGCAATCATAACAACCAGTTATGCAATAGAAATTTAGAAATTCAAGTTATGGAAGGAGATGTTTTAAATAAGTTTATTTAGTAATTTTTATTTCTGACACATTTCGAAAATTCATTTTGATAGGTAAGTTAAAATGAAAATGTATTTTTATTAAAATTTATGTATTTATTTCTTTATTTTATTAGTGAAGCACTTTTTGGCTCGTGTATTTTAGTTTATATATTATTATTATATATTGTATATTACAGAATCGTTACCGTAAAAAGTCAATATTTGTCTTATAAAAGAAACAAAGTTTTTGGACATCCCAAAAACTCAAAATATTTTTATATGTTATTTTATTCGAATTGTGTCTTCTTTGTTGAAAGTTGATGATTATTATTGGATTCTTCCACCAGGATAGTCATAACTTGGTGCCAGAGGACTAGAACATTACTACCGGTTCATCTGTAGGGTTGTTCAATATCTTTTTAGTGATCACTGGTTAAAAGGACATCAAATAACTGTCAAATGACGTGTTTTATATTTGCTATCTCCGGTGACCAACAGAAATACAATAGAGATAGCAATTACAAAACACGTTATTTGACAGCTATTCGATATACACTTTACCCAGTGATCATCACTAAAACTAATAATAAATGTCAATAATTATTATTTTGACATCATGTCCCTAATATTATTTCTTTAAGATTAATCGATAACATGTAATTACTTGATGCTAATGTTGTTGTTTAATCTAATTTTAGTGTTATAATTTGTGGGATAATTTAACGTCTTTTAAAATAATTATATTATATTTGCATGTCAATAATAGGTATGTAGTAAGCACTCTGTACAGAATGTAAGACCTAAGATGTACACTACTAAAGGCAAATAAATAAATATAACATAAAATATACCGCATAGCCCCACAGGTCGCTAATCACTAGTGCTCACCATCGTCGTGTTTTATTCAGTAGGAATGCACGCATGCATGCAGGGGGCTGATTATGTATCTCAGTTGCCAACTAAAATGGTAAAGTGTATGTCAAATAGCTGTCAAATGACGTGTTTTATATTTGCTATCTCCAGTGATCAATAGAAATACAATAGAGATAGCAAACACAAATGAGGTCATTTGATGTACAATTTTGTAGTTTGAGTTGGCAACTGAGATACATAATCACCCCCCAGGTGACTAGTAGACTTGCACATTTTGACCTAATGTCCATCCATCCCAAAGATAGCGACGAATCAGTAACTATAGTATATGGGTGGAAGTTATATTATAACATCAGAACAACAGAGACTAAACAAGCATCTTGTAATATGATAAGTTTTGAAAAATAACAGGTCTTTATTTAAGAGACCTATAAACAAAGACCTGTTATATTTTTGTTTATAGGAGCCATCCACAGTAGTATACTTAAGAATTTTAAGACGTATCAAATAACGTTTCAAATAAATACAAGTGCAATAAAATTATAGTATCTCTGGAGAGACACAGGTACAAATAGGGCACCCACGACTAGCCTAAGACATAATGTAATAGATGCCAAGCCAATCGCCATACACCTCGGGTACATATCCAATCCCGGGCAACATTACTTTTATTAGAAAACTAGCTCCGCCGAACTTAGTTCCGCCCGTTCAGTTTGTTTGGGAAAAAATATAATGTCGTTTTTCCTAGTTTCCTAGCTATTTATTGTAAAGGATAAAAAAATAATCATACATGGGGTATATATTTAATATACCCATGTCCTTCTCGAGGTTTTAAGATACATCTCTATAAATTTTCAGCCTAATCGGTTTAACTATTATTATTATTTTTAAGGTGTATTCTGCTATTCGGGGCGAAGACAAATCCAACGAGTTAAAAACCATGAAAATTGGTCCAGCAGATCTCGACTTATAAGTGTTGTAACAAATCCGACTTTCTTTTATATATATAGATACTCGTATTTTCTTTTTTTTGTTGACCAACCTTGGGATCAAACCCGGGACTTCAAGATAAATGAAACTTATTTTAGGAATTTTAGGATTTCCTATGACCACTTTCCATCTCCATCATCATATCTGCTCCATGTATCATAACATTTTATTATCGTCAACCTTAATTGTCTTTTAAATAAAGATAGACTTATGTAAGAGTAATGTTAATTTGATATATTAGTATGTTAGTATATTTGAAGTCTAAGAAATACGAAAATTGTACGATCATAGTTTTTCGTGATCCTTGAATTTAGTATTTGTACAGAGAGTAAAATTTTATTTTTAAAGGTAATTTATATTTTTTTTTAGTTAATGTGCTTTAATGAAGTAATCATTGAGAAATAAGTGTATTCTATATTTCCTCGTTCCCGCCAAATTTCACTATAAGCTTGAGTAAGGAGGTCTCCGCTTTACTAAGACCCAGACATGCCTTTTTTGCCGACTAATGACTAATTTTAAATTATTTAAGGCCTATTTAGTTAAATCGGCTAACTAGCTGCAAATTTCAGCCTTCAACTACAAATTATGGGTAAATTACGGAAAACGCAGCGTAAAATGCAAATTAAACTGTTTATCAGTGAGCTGTTTATAGACTTGTTCATTAATTTATTTTTGTCGAAGAATACTAAGTTGTTTAATTTTACTTCAATGTATATTTACTTCTATTTATGTGGTGTAAAACAAAGTTAAAACTAATAAAATTGTATACCTCAACAAATATGTACTAATAGATACACGAATGGAGAGTGTGCAGGGGTGACGTTATTTATAAAACTAACTTTTGCTCGTGGTTTTGCATGTATTAAACTCTGAGTAAAACAATTTCCTTTTCCCTATACAGTAAAGATTGTGTGCTATCTTTGGAATATATAAGATACTAAGCTACATTTTTTATTAGGTATTTACTTTTGATACTTTATTTATTTATTTAATATATACAATTCTTTGCTTTTATTCTAAGAAAAGATATAAGAAGCAAGATCTCCCTTATGAGCATCCGTAATTGTATCGGACCTTAGAACAATTTTCATAAACAAAAAGCGTTGCAAGAGAGTACACGGCGCAATGCCAGCCGTTTCGCTGCAAGCATTTTTTTGGTTGCATTTAATTTTAAATCTGTTATTATAAAGTACTATTAAATTAAAAAAAATAAAGAGTAGAGTTTAAAAAACTTTATTTTGATCTACATGAAACGGTCAAGGTAACTTAGATAATTATTTTAATAAGGATTAATATTGATAAAAAAAACAAAGATTTTGAAAATAAGGTAGTTTTTAAACATATTTTTCAGAAATAAAAATGGTTACTGTGAGTCAACCTTAAGAGAGTTATATGTTATCTTTTTTTGTTGGCCTTTTTATGATATACATTTCCGTGGTACATTATTTTGATGTATATCAAACAGTTAAGCGAGCGCATGAAATGTAAACGACCGAAAATTGTTTTTTGAAGGCTTCGTCACAAAATATGGCATTGTATATACTTACTGTACAAATTCTTAATTAGACTGTGTTAGGATATATACAAACTTACGTAGTGATAGTTTGTTTGCATTACAAGAATAATGAATATGAAGGAAGTAAAGTCTGTAAGAAAAGTCAAACTTGGTACCCAATATGTAAAAATTTTATGCATGTTAATCGATTTCTTCGTCATTTCTGTACCGATTTAATATTTTTATTTGAAAGACCTTTCTTCCGAGATGGTCCCATTGGCATTAAGTCTGGATCTGATGGTATAAATCGAAAAAATACTTTTGTATAAGTAGATGATTTAGGTACTTATTGAAATAAAAGTCTGATTTTGGCAGTTTTACAGAGATTATATTATAATGTTAAGAAATAACTGCCACCTTGACATGCAACCAGCTGACAGCTATTCTCTATTACGGAACACGACAACGACAAGCACCGATTCTACTTCATAAGTTACGAGTAACTTAACTAGCGGAATGTAATTAACATATGGCGATGGGGTTGTCGCATCCCGACATCAATTTGTTGTGTTTTTTTAAATGGTTTTCAATTTTAGACGTTGTTTACGTCTGCTGGAAAGAAATTTGTCATCAAGCGGTCGAGCATCAGAACGTTGCTACATTTTGCACGAGCTAGCACGCCTACACGCAGACACCAAACAAGTGAACAGAGCTAACTTTTATGCCTTGAATTTTTTTACTGGTAGCTTTTTATATTAACTCGCTATAGTATTCATTCTGTAGTCATGGTTGGATTTAGAGACGTGGAGGCTTTTGGGCACCGAAGACTCCTTAACCCCAACTTATTTCCAAATAAAATGAACATTTTTTAGTCAAGTTTTCTATAAATATTTAAGGACAATATAATTATGTTTTCAGAAAGAACTATAGGTAAAGGTAAAAAAAGAAAAAAATCTCACCAGTCGGAATTTGAAAGATATTTTTACAAAGTCTGTAGTGTGGGGCCCCTCGTTTATCGTGACCCCGGGGACTTTCGCTCCGGTTGCCCTTCCCTAAACCTGACCCTGTCTGTAGTCGTTCTTGGTAATGTAGTAAGGTCAGTATCATTATCGAGATACAGTTTCTAGCGGGTTGGATAGACAATTTGCAAGAATTGTTTCAACGACCTAGTTCAGGTTGGCAACGCGCAATTTTCATGACGCTGTCAATAGGCAGCTTGCATTTCTCACCTTACTATTTGTAGTGGTTACGGTGGGAATAACCCAACAGGGTTTTAGGTTCAACTATTTTTATAACTACTAGGGTTTTACCTCAATAAGGCGGTCAGTTAGAGTAGTCAAATATTTGCAATTAATTATTTTTGACTTCTCGAGGTTGTCGTTCTTCTATTTTCATAAAATTTAGTAAGTAAGTATCTTCACGCCCATATCCCCGAAGGAGTAGGCAAAGGCACAACCAGGGCACCCACGACTAGCCAAAGACACTAAGTCCCACAATTTGATAGGTAGGAAATCTATCGCCATCCTGGCACATATCCAATCCCGAGCAATATTTTTTTTTATTAGGAAATTGGAAAAACCAAATTTTTTTTGTTGATCGACCCTGAAATTGAACCTAGGATCTTATGCAGTCAAGTCCAATACCTGGACCGCTAGACCACATAGGCGACTGTAAAAAATAGAATTAAATTAATCAACCATTTTTGCCTTTACCGCGCTTACAGGGCTGTGGTAATAAAATTTAAATTAATTTAGCATTTAAGGAATGTTTATCTCTTATTGTCAGTACTTGTGAACAATTTTAAAAGTAAACAAGAGCAATGTTGAAATGGAAAATAACAAAGGGAATTTTCCTCAAATCTGGTAAAAAATCTATTTGTTAACAAGTTATAACGTTAGGATGAATAAACATTTAAGTTATAAATAAACATGTTAGTAACTAAATTATTTTATTAACAATATAAAAGAATAACTGCTGCCTGCGGCTTCGCGCGCGTTTTCACAGAAACCCATAGTGCGATCAGGATTAAAAGAGGCCTATATATTAATCTAGGTCACAATCTATCTGTGTTCTAAATTTTAGACAAATAGGTTCAGCCATTCGAGCGTGAAAGAGTAAAAAACATCCATACGTACTCACAAACTTTCGCATTTATAAAATTAATTACAGGATTTTTTAGTCTTTTAGAAATATATGCTTGATGTGCACTTTTAAAATAGAGTAGCCATGTTAAAAGTAGTTTGTCTGATCTTTAGAAGCGAAAGCAGCGAAGCAAAAAGTCTGCATCCTCAATGCAGCTTTCCTCCTTGGTAGAATCCATCTAATGCATAACAATCGATCTGAGATGAAAGCTGCTTTAATAGAGGGAGCTGGTCTTGCAAAATCCTTCGGTTTTCCTGACGTCGCAGCATTTTTTGATACGGTAACAAATTGGTTTTTAATAAAGCTGATAAAACCTTATTTTTTCACGCTTTTGTGCTTCTAACGAGACGTTTCTCGTGGCTATGAACGTGAATTAAATTTATTTAGTTCTTTTGGAAGTATGATTTCGATATCTAAACGAATTCTCTAATTTCGATATCGAAAAAAAAAACTGTCTTTGTCACTCGCTAGCGTCCTATTTTCACACACCAATTATACTATAAACATCTTTTAATCAGTTGCAACGTGAATGAAGGTCAAATAATCAAATAAACACACAAATGTCTATAAAGGTAGGCAGAAGCACACCCAATAAGTGGGTGCCCCCACGACCAGCCGAATTGATAGGTGGGAAGCATTTCGCCAACCGGGCACATGTCCGATCCAGGGCAAAGTTATTTTTATTACAAAATTGAAAATACATATTTTTTATATATTTTTCTGTTGCCCGACCCGGGAATCGAACTCGGACCTCAAGAAGTCAAATCCGACCATGGACCGCTAGATCACAGAGGTGATTTACGTTAAAGCTGTGTATTTTCTACATACATTTTTACCGTAACACCAAGTTCCTTAGAGGCTATAGCCCGGTGAAGTTGCGCGGTTAGCAACAAATTAGCCATTCAAAAAAAAAAGGTATCAAGTGCCATATTACGTCACAACCCTTAAATACCTGCCTACATTCCTTTATTTATTTTCTTACAAAATCTAAAAATATAGTCATTGAATTTGAATTATTACATGATATAACAATTTAATATACAATACACTTTACAAATAACTTTTATTACACATAAATTAGCCATTTTTAATCTGAGCAAACAAATAGGAATGGGTATGTTTGAGCCTTACTAATATTTTAAATGCAAAAACATGTCCCTGTATTTCGGTTCAGCAAGGCATAACGTACGTTTTGTTCTGCAGAACCACTGAACCGATTTTGATGAAATTTAATTATCAAAAATCTGTATCTATACATTGGCTATGTTTTTGCAAAAATCAAACTTCGAAGAACTATATGGGGCTATGAAAGTTTGCATGAAGATCTATTAAGACGAAGACGTATAAATGGTTACATAGAAATTTATTAACTATTAATTTAACTATAACCATAACCATTTCCTGTAGTGGCTCATAGGTGCACGAGTGGCTATACATCTTGCTCCTACACTGAAATTACCTACACATCATGTGTTAAATATTTAGGAGTATATGTTGACAACCTATTGACATGAAAGGACCAGATTGAAACAACTACGTCTAGTGTCAGAAAATTAATATACATCTTTAAAAATCTAACAATAGTTGTTGATCAGACCACTCTAAAGACTGTATACTTCTCTTTGGCTCTGTCAATTTTCACTTACTGCATAGCGGCCTGGGGTGGCTCTGTTAAAACTAGTTTCCTTCGTTTGGAAAGAGCTCAAAGAGCAGTGCTAAAAGTAATGCCATCGAAACCTATCTTGTTTCCTACTACAGAACTCTATCGAATTGCCAACGTTTTAACAGTAAGACAGTTATTTCTTCAAAAAATTATATTACGAAAACACCTTAACCTACCTTTTAGAAATTATCTTAGGCGATCTAGTCGAATCTGTAAATTGGATAACGGGCGCACGGCACTATCAAGACGACACTACGACTTTATTGCATCTAGAATTTATAATACAGTTAACAAAATATGCAATATCCGCTCACGTACTGGGAAGTAAAAACCAAAATTACAAAATACCTTCAAACTCTCACATATAATGAGTGTGAAATGCTTGTAG
>NJDC01003172.1:109488-147956 GCA_002245475.1 Calephelis virginiensis
AATTATCTTAGGCGATCTAGTCGAATCTGTAAATTGGATAACGGGCGCACGGCACTATCAAGACGACACTACGACTTTATTGCATTTAGAATTTATAATACAGTTAACAAAATATGCAATATCTATCCGCTCACGTACTGGGAAGTAAAAACCAAAATTACAAAATAACTTCAAACTCTGTGTGTGTGTGTGTCACCCACGCACGCACGCACGCACGCACGCACGCACGCACGCACGCACGCACGCACGCACGCACGCACGCACTCACTCACACACACACACACACACACACACACACACATGTATTATAATTAAAGTGTATTTACTTTAAAACTGTTTTACTTTTAAAAATTGTAACTATATCATATAATTATATTAATACTATAATATTAAAGGACTAATAATTGTAATAGTTCAGTGAGCAGAACATACTTCCTCATTGTCCAGAGGTGGACGTAAATGTCTGCGATACAGTTTTTAAATAAATAAACGTGCAATTTGTATTTGTAAACTAATGTTTTATATGTTCAATAAATCTTTTGAAATCTTTTTTTGAAATAGCTAGTTAAATATAACGAGAGACTAGCAAATATAAATATTCTCTAATACAACTCAAAAAAACGCTAACCGCCTTAGAATATGTATGAGACCATTTTAAGGGTATATCTTGTCTAATGAAAAAAAGAGTAATCAAAATTGGAGTTCTTTGTAGAAAGCCATATTATTTGGTAACTATACCTGTCAAAATGAGAACTTGTTCCGTTAATTCGTTGTTTAAAAAAACTCTTAAATTTTCAAGCGAAGCTGCGTACATACGCTGTATTGTAATAGTGTTTTCAATAGCAGTTAAAATGGTGCCAATTCTGATAAATGTAAGCAAATGAAGTGATAAAAATTTTCTAAAGCCTTCCTGTGGGTCCGATGTGGATACCACGCTTTATATCTATGTGGCTTCCGTTTCGTGCGATGTGCGCGCGCATACGGAACTTCCGGTGAATATTTCGAGGATGACTACATATTTCAGAAGTTTTATTATAAATTATATATGTAAGTAAAAATGAAAAAGCGAACCAGTAGATTACTTTCCTGGTAGCAAGAATGTGACATTTTTGAAAATATTATGTCCCAACCTGACATTAGCGTCTAGTATTCAGACACTTCCGGGACATCTTTCAGAAAAAAGCTGGAAACGTACTATCGGAGGCAACTGAAGGGCTAACAGCTGCGACTTACAGAATATCTGGATAATAAAAGTATACTGAGCCTTCTAAACTATAGAGTGTAAGTCGTAGATGTGACCTTGAGCTCTCGGACGTCCGACATATATCTGGCGCTCTGGATGTTTTTGTTAGACGAAAACGTCCGCGAACGGTATTTACACATTTATAAGTCGCGCGATAATATGTATCCAGCTTAACTGTTACAGTTTTTGAGGTATATTATAAGGGGATAAAGTGGCCATGAAAATGAGAGATTTTGTAAATATGGTTTAATAATATTATTTTAGCCGGCAATCTATGGCTTTTTCTCATAAGTAAAACTTCTTGAAAAAAAGGATACTCTGTGTCCAAATAGGAAATGAAGTATTTCAGCTTACATCATATGAACATACTAGTTTTATATTAAAAGAAAAAGGTTATTTCGAACACAAAATAAAAAACATATTGTGAAACTGCGAATTATCATAAGTTTTTTTTATTTTTTGTCATAAGATAACCAATTTGAAATTTGCTATCAGAAAAGATGAGAAAAAACATTGATATTTCAGTCACGTGGAAAGTGATAGATAAAAGGATTAACAAAACAGACATACAAAAAAGGATGGGGACCTAGAACTGTCATACCACTATTGAATTGCTCGGGTTTTATTAAATGGTGTATGAAGGATTTCCGAAACTGGCGTTTTTGTATGAAAAGAGTAATGAATATGCAATTAACTAGGTAGGTGTGCAAAGGATCGTGACATTTGGCACTCGATACTCTCTGCCTACCAAACAAGGGACATGGCGTGGAGATACGTGGAGATAAGTAAGTACTCGTTTATTTACACAAGCCCACCGAGAGATATTCGAGAGCATCGAGCTTAGCAGCAGCGGCATTCCGGGGTTACGTCTTCTATTCTCGAGCTTCATCATCAGACCAGTTCCGCTGTACCAGCACTCGTTACTGTTAAGTCTGCTAGGTCTCACATATGCTCAAAAGTGAATTTCTATTCCGATGCTTACGAAAAAGCTGCAAATGAGCTGATGGCCTCGAACACCTGGACAGATTTCTATAATTTATAGCTTAGAACCATCTAGATAATAAAATAACAAAAAATAACCGTATCATAATTGGTCCTTCCGCTGAAGAACTACGATGCCACAGACACACACACGTCAAACTTTTAACACACCTCGTTTTGCGCCGGGGGCTGACAAATATAAAGTTTGAAAACAATTTTTAATCTAGATGTTCGGAAAAGAAAATATCAATTGTAGAAATTCGAAAATATAGCATCCATTTTTTTTCTCTATCACACTGAAACTCTAAAAAAAATTCCTAGTGCGAAACCATATCAATGGAGGGAGAAATCGAACCGTCAGACGCGATGTTGGGAAAACGTGAGAAGGCTATGGTTTGTCTCATGCAAGACAATGACCTCCGGACGGCTGCGGAGCATCTTCCGTCGGATATCTGCCCTCCCAGCTGCAAGGTAATCTTGGAATATAATTATGATGTATGACATCTACGGTTTTCTCTTATCTGTTCCATGATCTCCCACGTTAAAAAGTCAGTATTTTGAGGTTATTGAACAAGGGGGCAGTATGCTTAATAGAAAATAGCAATTGTTGCCTGTACATGCCACTGGTGCGCTGCTGATTATTTCTGGGTGAACTGATGAATAGCATTTTACAATCTGGTTCTTTGACAAATGTTGGGATTTAAATACATCTAAGATATTCTATTTACCCATTGTGCAAATGGCTAGCACAAGCTTAACATTTCAGTCTGAATTTGAAACCATAATTATAATCTTGGGTGTATATGAGTGGTAGAGTTTCGCAGCAACTCGGCCGGATTGGTACCTCCGCCTTGTCTATTCCGTCCGCCATAACGTCAGTGCTTGCCATTGACGTGTTCCAGTTCGAAGGGTAAGGTAGCCGGTAAACTTACTTTTGTTCGAGTTCTAACATCCCGGCCTCAGGTTGGCAACGCACCATTACCACCTTTGAGGTCAGGCGGCGTGAATCTCGCACCATCTGGAAATCCATCTTCTTTTTTGCTATCTAATGTCATAAAAATATATACTGATGTACCATACTTCCAAGGAACTTTTTTCTGCTACCATATACAATTATAGACATAAATCTTAATATACATTCTAGAATTAGCCTCTAGAGTTGAGAACACTGTAAGTAGGTGGTAATATAACCAGTAAACCTCTCATTTGTCTCCTGTACTACAAAAAGTACTACGCTATAAAGAATTCACAAAACTAAGAGAACCTTAGTATTTATTAGTAACTTTTATTACCTGCTTTCACTCAGTTTAAAAATACTTTGCTACGAAGAATTTACAAAATAGTGATATTCAGTATGTTGTATCGATAAACCAATGAATCACGTTCAGTTGTTAATGAATCGGCTTTCAGAATTACAGCGTGCTTATTACAGGCGTTTCTCAATAATGCCGGGAGCTCGTGTAGTGGACTCGGCGCCGGTCAACACTCGACGTATATCGATCATACCGAAAACTCAACAGCCGGCCCGCATCGCCTATAAAACCCAACACCCCCTCGGATTTCAGGACTTTGACATTTAAAGCCACAGAAATAACATCCAATTGTAAATTGGATTTGTGGCTTTGGATTGAGATTATTTTTGCAATGAACTTTTTATATGTAATTTTATGTTTGCGACGGTTTTATTTTGCAGTAGTAAATTACTTTGGTGTGTTCTTGTGTTTTAATTTAAAAAAAAATAGATTTATACATGTACTAAATGAACCGTACTAATTACAAGTCAGCGGTTGCCAATACTGTGTTAAAATAGTTGTGTCATTTAATATGTATGTATGACACAAGTAAAACCCTAAGTTATTTGACTGTATTTTGCTACATAAGTTACAACTTTTATAAACACGTTGTACTTTTTCATGGAATGGATAAATTTGCTCTTATTTGTAAACTAACGAACTTTTATTGTAAACAATTCGTTAGTTTATTTACGATACGTATTCAATTTAGAAACTTATTTTTCAAAAATTGTAGTTTTAAACGAACTTTTATTGTAAACAATTCGTTAGTTTATTTACGATACGTATTCAATTTAGAAACTTATTTTTCAAAAATTGTAGTTTTAAAATTTCAATTTAATCAATCAATAAAATGACTTTTTTTAAATCTAGTAATCAGTATTAATATTAGAAATTAAACTGGAAATATATTTATGTGTATCCGCGTAAGAGTAAACGAGTATGGTCTAAAACTATTAAAATGTTAGTTATAAACAATTTCGCACATTCTGTGTAATTCTACCTATAATTTTCAAATATTTTTTTATATTCAGTTTTCTACCTTTTTAAACAACATCTAATTTAAAGAAATACCTGAGTTACAACACTACAAAATGAATAAAACTTATAGAAATTCTTTGCTCGTAACTTTCAAGAAATGATGAGATTAAGTTAGTTCTTGTACTTTATTAACCTAACGAACTTGAGCGTAGAGAACCTTTCCTCAAAATAAGCTTTTTGTTTAGTCGTAGCTGGTCGTAGTAAACTTATTACAATTTTTTTGGAATAGAATAGAACATATTTTATTTCAGAACAACAATAGGATCAATTCCTTTGACGTATCTGTATAACCCTTCAACCCCTCAAAATAACTTAGGAAAGAAACCCAAAAGGCTTGTCTTTGTTCTCGCTTTTAAAAGAATATTATATTAATATTATAGATGTATTCTATACTTACATTGTATTTTTAACAGGTTCATGTGAGGAGCTATTGATATCAATCTTATCTTACAGAAAACGTATATTAAGATTTTTTATATAATTTGAATTCAAAATGTACGTTTTAATTTCCAAGGCAAATAGTCATGTTACATGTTTGGTTTGTATGTCTATCTGTGTGTCTACGTCTTTCTTTTGAACAGATTGACCGATTTTGATGCAAATTTTTTTTGGAAGCTGCCGTGACGTGTTCGAGATGGTTCTTGTCAAATATGTTTTTTCGTTTAAATTTATTGGTTCTACGGTATAACAGGAAAATTATTTAAATATTAATTTTTATGAACAAAATAGTTATATTTATTTCGACGATGATATATATATATAAGACAATACACAATGTATGTAATACAAAAAACCTGCTCTAATTTTATTAATAAAATTAGAATTACTGTTTTTTTTTAAATGTGACCAAAAAATAATCACCAAAGTCCATTCGCTAAAGACCGAAAAATAAACGGGCAAAAATGTAACGTTTGAATTGATAACACTTTTTAGTTCGCTTATTATATATATATATATATAACCCTAAAGTATGCAAATTACATGCTTGTGTTGTGGGTGGTAGACAGTTAACGATTTTAATAAAAAATACTATAACTAACAATTAATTTCTTAACCTACTACTAACTGCTATAATGAAGATGACAATGAGCATATGAATATTAGAAATTAATGGCAATTAGTTAGAGCTCAACGATTAATTTACGTTGTTATCATAACATTAATATTACAAGACTGAGTGTGACATATTCAGGCGTTAATTGGTCGGCCACGTGACGTACGACCTGCTCTGATCTCCAATACGCTACTAATTAATGCCAACACGAAATTGGGTGTTATATTAAAGACATAAATGAATTAATAATTTTAAGTATTTAATCGTTATTTCCTGTCATCGATTAATAGGTATAAACAGAATAAGAGTCGTTTTGATCCAAATCGTTTGTTAAGTCAAAATATGTATTTTCTTCTATCTAATTACATTATACGGTACGCGTAAAACGATATTTTATGCGTATTTAGCGTCAATAGAGTATGATAAAATAGTATGGACTAACCCGTCTCTTTTATACAACCTTCAAGGCATACTAGACTCGCTTTGCATAATTCTGTGCTTATTCCAACGTTACTGTATGGAAGTGAGAGTTGGGTATGTCAGAAAGAGCATGAAAGTAGGATAAATGCGGTCGAAATGAGAGCACTACGGAAAATCTGTGGTGTAACGCTCGCTGACCGCATTCGTAACAGTGAGATCCGAGAAAGAGAGGGATTGAAAGAAAGTGTTGGTGTTAAAATGCGAAAGGACATGCTCCGCTGGTTCGGTCATGTGGAAAGAATGACAGATGAAAGATTGACAAAGCAGATATACAATGCGAATGTGGATGGATGTAGGTACCCGGGGAGACCAAGGCTGACATTTCACGATCAGATCAATCGGATATTATCCGAGGGTGGTATCAAGAATCTCCGAAACCGGCGTGTTTGTATGAAAAGGGTTATGAATGTGAAGGAAGCAAGACAGGTTTGTCAGGATCGTGAGGTCTGGCACTCGATACTCTCTGCCTACCCCGTAAGGGACTTGGCGTGATGATATGTATGTATGTATGTGTGTTCAAGACATACAAAAAAAATTTCACTGAACTGTAATTCGCATAGTCAAGTGTACTTAGTATGTGTATAGAACATTGTAGAATGACATAGAATGTCAAATATTTTGCATGTAGCTCCAAAAAAAACAAGCGAAGTAAATATCCTTAAGGGAGAAGCCAAACTAGCGTATATATTTATAGCTTGTACAGGCCTATGCATTCGGATGAAGATGATTCACTTACTTTATTCCAGATCAGTTCACTTATTTTAACCAGTGAGCCTACCTTCCAAATATATGTCCATAGACAAGTATTCTAAAATTAAAGCATAGAGACAAGCTACACTTAAAGTTGAAACCCGTCTTTTTTCCTGAGACGTTTATAGGAATTTCTAAGTTATTTGTTGGAGTTTTGGCGCCAGCGAATGAGGGTTATATGGTTGTAATTTTTTCATTATTATCGAATTTCGTGTTTATATTGAGTGAAATTGGTTAATTAAGGTGGGAGTTAGATTAATTTAGTTCAGTGAAAGTGCACAAATGAAATAATCATGAGGAAATTTGTGTATCGTCTATTTCCTCGCTGCCATCCACCGCTTTTCTCAAGACCCAGACCTGACATGACTTTGCACATAGTGACTAATGACTGTATACGAATTAACTAACTTGACATTGGCAAAGTAGTCGTGAAAAACGATTAAAAGCCATATTCATGAAAGAAGAAGTTATTTGTTTCGCAAGGTTTTTTTAAACTTTGTAATCCAGTCGTTATATGTGATCGAAGCTTTAAGGTAATATCCATTTAAAATGAGTAACGGCTTCAATTTCCCAATAATTGATACAGTTGGCTTACTGTTATTGCGGATTCAATCAATATGCTTGTTTGTTTTTGGCAATTCACTCATTAAAATACACAGGCTTGTTGCTTATAGTGCAAATGATATGCAAAAATACTGCGGTGTAGTGTCAATATTATGTTTATTATTAAAACGACACAGCTATTGTTATTTCAGAATTTTAAGATCGCCTCTGTGGTCTAGCGGTTCAGGCGTTACACTTGACTGCATGAGGTTCTGGCTTCAAATCCCGGGTCGGGCAACAAAAAGAAAATTTGGGTTTTCCAATTTTTCTCATAAAAAAGGTTGCTCGGGATTGGAAATGTGCCCGGTTGGCGATAGGCTTGCCACCTATCACATTATGGGACTTAGTGTCTTCGGCTAGTCGTGGGTGCCCTGGTTGTACCTCTGCCTACATCTACGGGGATATGGGCGTGAAGATACTTACTTACTTAAGAGCTGTTGCAAAAAAAATATGTTTTTTAAATACAATAAATACCCACTTGCCTGAATACTGTAAAGCTTAACCAGAATCATGTTCTCATAAATTAATACCTAATATTAAAAATATAAATAAATATCCGTGGGCTAATCTGACGTATCACTACATAGTATAAAACAAAGTCTCTTTGTCTATCCCTATGTCCTTTTGTATGCTTAAATATTTAAAACTAAGCTACGGATTTTGATGCGGTTTTTTTAATAGATAAAGTGATTGAAGTGGAAGGTTTATATGTATATACCAGATATTATTTATGCGTGCGGAGCAGGGACGGGCCGCTAGTTTGTAATAACATTGGGTATACCTAACTCAACAATCCAAGTAGATTTTTTAAGTCATGTTATGAGTGATGTCTATATTTATTTTTCTGTGTCTAAGTGTGTTTAAATCAATATGTTCCAATATATACTTAGGTAATTCTGTGTTTAAGTATCGTTAACTAACTTTTCTAACAAAAGCTTTGTTTACTTTGGAATTAAATTTAATTTGTGCAATTTGTCCGCTAATAGTTATTTATTTGTTCAGAAATACCGTCATCTATATAAACATAGAAAGAAATATATAATAGAATAAATTTATTAAATACCTACACATAAACATCCATGATCATCACTCAAATTATGACAGGGAATCGAACCCCGACCTCATCGACTATCGTCACCGATTGAGCTGGACATCAGTTTATTAGATTCGGCGTAAATCACAATCATGATACAGCCAGATAAAAATCTAAGAATTCTCAAAATGTGTCCTGCTGCAGCTGCTTAGTCGCCAGTATCTATTTTTAAACATATGTAATGTTCTGTAAATTTCTAAAGAATTTATCACTTTCTAAAGTATTATTTTAGTATCTTATCCTAATCCTATTATAATTACAAATGTGAAAGTTTGTATGTTTGTTACGTTACGTTTGTTTGTTCACGCAAAAACTGCTGAACCGATTTTCATGCAATTGGGTACACACATAAAGGGGAACTTGGATTAACACATGGGATTGTTTTTATCCCGAAAAGGATCCTGTGGGATCATTAAACGCGAGGGCAACGCCGCGGGAAACAGCTAGTAGAGAATATACCCACATTAAACATAATAAGCTCAGAATATACGAGAGTAAATCTACCAAACGTACATAAAATATGTATCATAATACACATAAAATATTCATTACTAGTGTGTATAGAAGCCATAAAGTTTTATTTGCTATAAAAACTTTTGTTTCTTGCACCTACGTGATTAGATATTAAAGTATAATACTCTGAACACGCGTGATGCGTAAAAGCTTAAGTATGTTTTTATGACTCCATACATTATTAATTATACTGAAACAAACGTATAAGGATGGATATAAACAATGGAAAACAAGCACAACAATATGGTCTGTAAGTACACTTCAACATGTTCTTGATTTTTAAGGTGTAGATAAGCTTTTACTTTAGAAGGAGACCTGAACCTACATCGACTATCACCGAGCTGATAATAGAGTGTAATTTAGTATATCAGAAATCATATTAACAATGAGTTCCCAAAAAATAATGCACAGAGCATTTTGTAATTGTTTTTTTTAAATGCATATTCATTTTTCCGATTTTTTGCGGATAATCCTAAATAAACTTGTTCAAAATAAAATAGCACGTATGCTAATATTTTTTTCGATTACCTGTAAAAGTAACTGGCATCGACACACTTGTTTATATCTGGCAGCCCCGATAAGTAACAGGCAACCCAACTTCTGCACAATTTATACGTCGTATACCTGTACATTGAATAGAATAGAATAACTCTTCATTTTGCATCAAAGTACATAAAGAATAAATACTCTTACAGAAACTTAAAAATAAAGTGATCCACACAGAGGCGACCTCATCAAAAGAACAGCGATCTCTTCCAGGCACCCTTATGTTAAGGAGATAATATAATCAAAGAAATTTTGAACGATGGTGCTTTAAATATACAAAAAGGAATATAACACATAAAATATTTATTGGAATACATATCAAGAACAAATTTTCTTCTGATTTAAAAAAAATAACAGAATTGAATCGCCTCTGTAGTCTAGCGATCCGGGTGTTGGACTTGACTGCATGAGGTCCTGGGTTCGAATCCCGGGTCGGCCAACACAAATAAAATTGGATTTTTCCAATTTTCTAATAAAAAAATTATTGGTCGGGATTGGAAATGTGCCCGGTTGGCGATAGGCTTGCCACCTATCACATTGTGGGACTTAGTGTCTTCGGCTAGTCGTGGGTGCCTTGGTTGTACCTCTGCCTACCTCTTCGGGGATATGGGCGTGAAGATACTTTAACAGAATTGTTCATACAACTCGTTTTAATGTATTTTCTGATGAACCAAATTTATTGCAACATAAATTTCATTTTTTATTAGCTCGGTGAAGTTCGACTTAGGTTCGGATCTTAGATCACGTTGATATTAATCGTCTCTTTATGACAGAAATCAGCTTACAAATATAAAACTTTCCCGGTGATGTAAAAAAAAGCAGATGTACAAAGCGAATGTAGATGGATATAGGTGTTCGAGAAGACCTAGGATGTCATTCCACGATTAAATCGCGAGGGTTGTGTCAGAGTCTCTAAGACTGACATATTTATATATTTGGCATTCGATACCCTCTGCCAACCTCGTAACGAATACGGCGTGAAGATACGTATGCATAACATAAATTCAAAAGGTAATTGTGACGCATATAACACGAACATCTAACACCGCTTTGAAACGAACTCCGTCAATTGTCGAGTGAAAGTTTAAATTCTATTTGCCAAACACGCCAAAAACTACTGAAAACTGTAGTGCTGACTGGCATCTGACGGATCTAATTACGTGTTTCAGGAATTCAGGATCTAGTTCATTAATTATTCAATGTCGGAATATCAGGAGGCGATACTAACAAATTTATTACGTTCGATGATTAACGAGAATCTGAAATTTTCGCATTTGTTCCCAAACAATACCAAATACTCGTAACATAGTACGAAAAATAAGTTAATGTCCTTCGTCACTAATGATGATTGAACAGCTGGCTCCAGTTTGTCATTTATTATTGAAATTACAGCAGGATTAGCGGGAGTTTGGATGTTTCAAATATGAAAGTTGTTAAAAACTTAATAATTAGGAGCAGTAAAACTACAAAAACCTACTCCAACTACTTCATTAGGTTCCACCTTACTGTGACGTCGCGATTCCGTCATTCTTTTTTCGGAAGTTGTTTATGGTTTTGGAAGGCAAACAATCAGGCGGAATTCCTGATGGTAAGAAATTCACGCCACCTAAAGAACATAAGGTGGTAAAAGTGCGTTGCCCACCTGAGCCCGGGATGTTAACTCTCGAGCAAAAATAAGTATACCAGCTACCTTATCCTCCGAACCAGAACACGTCAACGTTAAGCACGGACGTCATGGCGGCAGGAATAGGTACAGCGGTGGTACCGATCCGGGCGAGTCGGTGCGAAGCTCTACCACCTATATTCCGATGTGGTCCTACATAATTTTTTTTAACATCCTACTAGTAGTTTTGAATTACTCGCAATAATGCATTTGTATACTAATTAACTAAAACACATGTAGGATCATGATAAAATTTGTATGGGATCACTACATAATCAAGACCTACCTTATCAAAACAGAATCATCAATTTTTTTGTAATGGGACAAGCAATCATGTAACAAAAATATAGTCGAATTGAATTTTTAGGAGTCAGTTAAAGAGTAAAAATGTATTTATTTTACTTTAACACGCTTACTTATTTCTTGACCAAAGTGATTTCCTCAGCTGTTTGAAAATTGATTCATTTGTGTATTTTAAATTTCCATTTAATATTCATTAAAGTTATCGTTGCTACATTAAAAACAATTTCATGTAATCTGTAACCTGATTCATTCATTTTAAGCAGCTGTTGCAAGCGACGAGAAAAGTTACTTCAACGTGTGCTGAAACACAAAAGGTATCATAATCTTAAATCGAAATCTAACATCCCAAATGTTGACTCAAAATATAAGCTAAAACTACACAAAATTTGGCAAAATCTGTTCAGCAGTTTTTGTGTTCCGTTTCTGTAATACATATCAAAAATTGTCTCGTGGTCTAGTGGTCCGGAGTCGAACTGGACTTTTTGAGGTCCCAGGTTAACTCCCGAGTCAGGCAGAAAAAAAGTTAGACAAATATATATATATTTTTTTTTTATAAAAATAACACTGCCCGGGATTGGCTACGTGCCCGGTAGGTGATAGGATTTCCACTTAGCACATTGTGGAACTTAGCGTCTTCGGCTGGTCGTGGATGCCTTGGTTGTGCCTCTGCCTACATCTTTGGGGATATGGGCGGGAAGACACTTTTATTAATTGTTTTTAAAAATACTTCACACACTAAATTAATTAAATTACTGTTTTGGTATATGCACAGATGTTAGTTAAAAGTTAATAGAGCTAGCGGTTCTATGGAAAAACTGAAAACACCATATTTCATATTATTTTTCACTTGTTTAAAAACTGAAGATATTTAAAATGTTGGTTTAACATGTTTAATATTTTATACCACTAATTGAAAAGTGACCTATTGTTTTTAGTGTTTTTTTTAAAAATCGATTAATAATTGTCAAAATTTGGTTCATAAATCTAGTTTTTTGACCCTGAATTTAAAATGTTACTTAAATGTAACATAACCAGCGTTTTTAACATAACAAGTGTTTTAAAACTGACGCATTCGTATTAGCTAAAGATTTAATTATTTGTGTATTAAGCGACCGGCGACGTCAGCCTGTTACAGTTCCGGTCTGGTTCCGGTTGTTGTTCCGGTAGCCGGTAGACTTGCACTATTAGCGTAATAGGTACTGCGGCCTCAGGATAGCAAATTTATCATTATAGTTTCTATAGACAACGATCTTCTGTCAAAATCAGAAGAACCATGTGTCTGTTCGCTGTTTTGTCAAATATACCTAGCTCGTAGTTCAATTTATGAAGTTCTAATTTCCTCTGTTGAACTATTAATCTTCACGCCCATATCCCCGAAGAGGTAGGCAGAGGTACAACAAAGGCATCCACGACTAGCCGAAGACGCTAAGTTCCACAATGTGCTAAGTGGCAAGCCTATCACCTACCGGGCACATAGCCAATCCCGGGCGGTGTTATTTTATAAAAAAAATTAACATACACATTTGTCTAACTTTTTTTTCTGCCTGACTCGGGAATCGAACCTGGGACCTCAAAAAGTCAAGTTCGACTCCGGACCGCTAGACCACAGAGAGAGAGGTTGAACTATTAATGTTCCACATATTGCTCATATACAATGGAATTGCTCATATACAATACGAACTTTTTTCAATCAAAAAATACAAAACTCATTTAAACTTTCCTATTGTTTCTGATGGAAACTGTGTTGACAATTTTTCACTGTATGAAAATCTCAGTGAATTCAACTGAAAAGTCCAACGGTGGCCTTTCGTGGAGACTTGAACAGAAGGTCATCTGCTTATTATATTATATAAACTTTTTTTATATTATAGGTGTTCATTGCGTCATATTGATATAAGAGCCTTTATTAATACACATTACACATAGACACTCAAAATTGAGCATAGTGAGTAGTAGTAGTGATAACTGTAGTAGTACTTAACATCATATACGGAGTGTGACAGGAAAAGATAAGACAGGTACAAATTCGTGCGCGTCGTTGTAAGATCTTACTGTGTTAAAAAATATTTAAATTATCTAAATTATTTCTTAACTAGCTGCTACCTGCGGCTTCGCCCGCGTTTTCACAGAAACCCGGTGTGCGATCGGGATTAAAAATAGCCTATATATATATCCAGGTCACAATCTATCTGTCTTCCAAATTTCAGACAAATCCGTTCTGCCATTCGAGCGTGAAAGAGTAACAAACATCCATACATCCATACTTACAAACTTTCGCATTTATAATATTAATAGGATGTAAGAACTAACAAAGCACAAATTCATTGACCTGAAGTAAGACAATGATGAAATAAGACGATATAGACAAAAACAAATATTTTTCGAATGCCAGTTGGTGAATGATATTCAGCAGTTTATCTGACAATAATTAAGAAGTTACAATATGACTTTACATAAACAAACACATACATAATTAGTCTTGCTTTTTTTTACTTCCTGGCAAGTACACAAGTATACCTACAGTCCCGCTTTTGATAGGCATTTAAGGTACTTCTAGCAGGGAGCTGTATTTACTTAGAATTGGCCAAAATTACAAAGGAAGTAAGTTTGATATTTAAAAGAAACACGCCGTTTTATTTCTATCTCATTTTTCTTACCCTGAAAAAGAAGAATGAGGTCACTTTTAATTAAAAAACTATATTAGCGTGGTGTTGATTAAAATCAAAAAAGTTGCAGTCCAGTTTAATTTTTCGAAGAAAAACGTTATTTTATTTCTATAGAATATATTATTTTAATTTTAAAGATACAATTTATGAAATGTTACTTGTACTTTCGCTATTTAAGCATTATTTATTAAAGTAATTACTTCTTAAATGTAATAATATATAAGTGACATTTATAATTTTCTTCTAGAAAGCAGTTCCACCAAACACCAACCGTTAAAATTACAGGAACTAGGAAAGTCTTAATTTCTCATATGTTTTTAAATATTCCCATCCACGGATATGAATGTGTTAAAATTGAAATGCAAAGTTTTAAGAAATATTTCTGTTTTATCTGTACTCGCGTGTGGTGTGTGTATGCCGGAACTTTTACAAAGGTGCTCGGAATGGAAATATTTTGTTCATACTATGTCATATCGCACTCGATACGTTCCTTAGTGACTGCGGATAGTACTTTATCAATTTTCGCACAATATGCTTTATATTGAACTCAAATATAATGTTATTGCTTTTAAACTATTTTTACACTTAAATGAGCTGCAATATTGGGTTGGAATGCATTACATATATGCTGTATGAAAATGTCTTATTTAATTCAACTTATTTGTTTCTAAGTAGGCACAGTTACAGTATTAAAAATTGTAATATAACCTGCTGTTACTCGGTGCTGAAGCTTGTGTATTCAAGTGAATTAGTTCTCTCATGGTACCCGTTGGTATTTTGAGATGAATGTAGCCTATATCTTACCTTATCATTTTTTTATAAAATTAATCAAAATTGGTTCAGCCTATGTGACGGGAAAGGAAAAAATATATAATACGTGTCAAACATTTTAAGTTTCCACCCCTAAGGGTTTGACATTTGCGTTTATTTAAAACTTTAATTCACTGCTTGAGTTTTGGAAAAGAAAAATTTAATTCGTTGTTTTTGCCGTACTCAGTTTATTCGAAGTTTCAAGCAATAATATCCAAGAAATAATTACATAATTGTATACTATTGTATGTATGCAGCGGTCTCCTCGCAAATTCAAAAAGGTTTTCTACTTATTAGCTGTTTGGCGGCTAGAGTTTTTTTTAATACTGATATTTGGATATTTATATAACAATGATAGAATAATATTGCTTCTTTTTAAAAGGGCACCACCTTTTGAAAAGAAGCAATATTATTTATTTATTTTATTTTTAGAATCTCGGAAAACTTACAGCTGTACAAAGTTCATGAAATATTCAATTACAAAAATAAGGCCAATTACAAGTTTTCACATATTACATAAATCTATAGTTAAATGTCCCTATACATCGACAGTGTATGGCTAAACTATTGTGTATGAATAAAAAAAAAGTACAAAAAAATACTTAATTCTTACATAGTTAGCTAATTATCAGTAAAAAAACATTTCTAAAAATCTTTCTTATCTTATTAGCACTATGATCAAACAAATCCAAGTCAACTTTTAGACACTCAGCATCATAAATACGGCATGCCCTTATAATAAAAGAGTTTTGCCTATATCTAGTTCTAACAGCCGAGAACTGCAGTAAATTACCTTTTCCCAGAAATACAGACGGTGCTTGCAGATTGAATTGACTGAGCAACTCTGGTGCATCTATCATACTATTGATAATTTTTGACAAAAAAGTGATATCAGCCACCTTTCTGCGCTGAGCAAGTGGAAGTATATGAAACTTTCTACATTTATCTTTATATGTGCGCAAATGGGAAAGCGAACGATATTCAATGTACCTTAAAAGCTTTTTCTGTATGCGTTCTAAGCGATATTAATATTATAATCCGGGTTCCAAATTTGGGAGGCATACTCGAGATGGCTGCGAACAAAATTTTGATAGTTTTGACGTTTTTGAAATCAAAACATATTCAAAATATGAAACCAAGGCCTTTGGATGCTTTATTTACTATGCTATCGATATGAAAATCGAACAGGAGCTTAGAATCAAAATAGACACCAAGATCTCTCACCACTTCAACTCTAGCTAGATTTGAATCAGCCAGTTTATATTCAAAGTTAAATTTGTTAGGTTTTCGAGTAAAAGAACAGACACTACACTTGGATACATTTAGGTCAAGCTTGTTTAAAATGCAGTAATTTTGAAATCGATCTAAGTCATCCTGGAGGAGCCTGGCATCAGCACTACATGACACCTGCTTCATGATTTTCATATCTTCAGCGTACAAAAGAATTTTAGAGTGATGGAAGCAGGATATCACATCATTTATAAATACATTGAATAAAAGAGGGCCTAATAAAGAGCCCTCCCGACGGTATATTTACCGCCCTTGACATATAACCATTGAGCACAACAATTTGAGACCTATTTTCAATGTAAGATGAAAACCACCTAAATAAGTTACCTCTAATACCCACTGCTAAAAGTTTGCGCAATAGCATCACGTGATCTATGCGATCAAAACATTTGCTGTAATCGGTGTATATAACATCTACTTGTGACTTTGAAGACATACATTTAGAGAGGAAATCGCTACAGATCGATCGAATTCGATCGCTACAAATCGCTACAAATCGATCGATCGATCGTAGCAAAATTTCAATTCAAACTCCCTTATTCGTTATTTCAACCCAAGATAATATTTGAAGTTATAATAGTTTTGCAAAGTTTAGTAGAGAAGCACGCTGACCATCAGATAGTCGTATTTGTAATGTCATAGATTGTTAAAGATAAGTTTATTTCCGTAGTCTTAATTTCCCATTCGAAACAAAATAAAACACGTTCAAATTTTTACAATTAAAAAATTTGTTTTATTAAATTACAAGTTAAATTTTGGTACATTCGTCCAAATTTCAAACGTAACCTCTTTTATACTTGAGCGCTCAGAAATAACAGTTATCTATATTTGAATTCTGAATACCTTCGTCAAAATCATAAAAGCGTAAGGAACGGATAAACTTTCACATTTATATTATTATTATTAATTTACTTTACGTCGGTATGGACTCATGTAAATGGACAAACTGTCTATCTTTTGGATAGTTCGTAAAAGACATTGGACTTGACTTCATGAGGTCCTGGTTTCGAATCCCGGGTCGTACAACAAAAAAAATGTGGTAATTCCAATTTACTAATAAAAAAAATGTTGCTCATGATTAGATATGTGCCCGGTTCGCAATAGGCTTGCCACCTATCACTTTGTAGAACTTAATGTCTTCGGCTAGTCGTGAGTACCCTGGTTGTGCCTCTGCCTACCCTTCGGGGATATGGGCGTCAAGATAATTAAAAAAGGAAGGTAGAGCTGTATGTAAGCAAACCATATTACCTATTCAATAACATTTAATATTTTCTGAATAAAAAAAAACAATAAAAATACATCTTAGACAAAATTGAACCTGCAGCCTTTATTTCTTGCTGATGCTGTTTTTCCAATTAAAGTATTGAGAATGCAATAATTTAATTTAAACTTTAACTCTTAAATTATAGATGATGTAAATAGTTTAAAGACCTTACCATAATGTTTTGGCGCTAAATCTCGTTAGGATCTCCCTCGTCTCCGTAGATTATTTGTATGAAAGCTTCGAAGAACGCCTGTACTGGCAACTACGGGAATTAAATGTTGGATCATAAATAAAGGATTTCACTTAACATTTTCCAAAGATTCAGATGTACCTCTGAAGAGTCTTAGGTCAAAACTTGTTGGAAAAACCTTATCTGACGTCAGGTAAAACGAGTAGTTACTACGATTAGCGCTGTAAGATTAGAGTTTGCTCGCACGTTGTGTAAGAGTGCATCTTCTGTACGTAGTATTGTTACTTAGTGTCAAAAGTCTTACCGATTTCAATTTGTTAAAATTATAGAAACACATGATAGAGTCTCAGCTACATGCTATATGTAACTATACTATTGAGAGAGTTTATTGATGAAATTCATATTATGCGATGCCGATAACAATGATTTACCTTAACATATTTTGATTTCGCGAATAAGGTTTAGTGGTTCGACTTCAGACTTGACTTTTGAGTTGTGGTTCCGATCCTCTTCGCGCAATAAAAGAATAAAAATGTGTGTTTTCAATTTTCTAATAAAAATAACATATGGGGTTTAGTGTTTTAGACAAGCTCTGGTTGCCCTGGTTGTGCCTCTGCTTATCTCTTCGGGATGAAAATAACTTTTTTTATATTTTAAGTTTAGCAAAACTGCGGTCTCTACATTTTTACTTCTTAAAAATTGGCAAAACTTCCGAATACATAAAACGTGCTAAAACTAAAGTAACATGACCTTTAATATCGCACACGTGAACAAAACAAGGATTACAAAACTAAATTGCAAACATATTTTACTCAACGAAGCAAAAATATATGCTTGGCTTAATATTAAGATCTCAATGGAGACTTGCCAAGTGTAATTGACTCAAACAGTTCCTCGCTAATATTGCCTGTAGTCTTGTTAAAGGTTACCTGAATATAATTAAATAACCAACGCGAAGCTGCACAAAGATGCAGAGGATTTTAACTCAAAGCTGTAGAATTTTCCGTCTAGAATTTTCGAAAGGGTTTAATTAATTTTATTTAGTAGTAATTTTACTATTATTTTATTTCATAAAGCGGAAAATACTTCACCTCATCTAAGAAAATACAATCTGCCTCTCTGTCCGGTTACAAAACAGCGACGCATTTATACTCTGCGATATCTATGTGTGCGTGGTCATATGAAGTCGGGTTTTGCAGATATACTGAGTAAAACATAATTTGATGTTAAACTATAATTTTTAGGTTTATGTTACCGAAAAAACTCGACTCTAATAAATTCAACATGTCAGTCTCTCCGTCCGTCTACTCGGTTATACTCTACTCGGCTCTCGCTTCCCATACATGGAGCGGTTACAACATTTTATTTTATCAAATCTTAATATTCATCATTTAAATGTAGAAAAACCGCTAAAACCGAATAAAATAAAAATGTTATAACGTTTTCGACGTGCGTAAAAATTTATGCAGTATATTAAATATAGCTTAAAAATTTGGTGTCAGTTCTTGATATAATGAGACTACCTCGTAATCATGATCTTTTGAAAAAATACCCAACAAAATCTTATTATTAGGTTAGTAGGTTATTTATCAATTAATCACGAAATAAGCATACAAGCGTGATATGATCCGTAATTCGGTGATCCGCAAGAGAACGAGAGTAACCGACATAATTCAGAGAGTCAGCCAGCTGAAGTGGCAATGGGCATACCACGCTGGGGAAGAAAGGTTCTTGAGTGGCGGCCCCGCACCGGGGATGTTGTGTTGGATGACCTCCGACCCGGTGGACTGATGATCTTGTCAAAGTAGCGGGGATTCGTTGGATACAAACGGCTGGTGACCGTAACTTGTGGCGCTGTGTGTGTGGACTGGACGTCCTCCGGCTGATGATGATGGTGATACAAAAAATCCATTTCATTTTTAGTCAGTTCAAAAATAGATCAAGGTTTCTAAAACTATTTTTTTCATGAGTCCAACTCACACTTGGCCACTTTTTTAACTGGATATCATAGAATCGATATATGCGTAACTAATGGAATCACTACGACTTGAGCCGAAGATAAATTTGCTTAGCTGTCGGCGAACCGATCAAACAATATCGCGGGACCCCGGAGTAGGGGATCGATCACTGGCGCGGTGGATTTGGATCGACGTGCGAGGAACATCTGCTGGAGTACGTGACCATAATACTGAGTCAGTTTCACTGAGTGGGATAAATTGTATTTTAGCGTGAAGAGTTGTGGGAAGAATATTTAGATGTGCCTTTTATGGAAGGCAAACTAGGATACGGATTTTCAATTGAGAAGAAATATACATCGCGCTGGACACCAAAAGTTTAAGATTAGAATGATAAACCTATTGTCAGCAATTTATATTTTAGCAAATTATTTCCTTGTGTTTTGGCTGTTCGACAACGAAACCAGTATCAATCTAATAAACACCCAAATCAGAAGTACAAACATCGACATTCGTAGTCGGGAATCGAACACTAGCCTCGCGGTGGGTCGTCTAACCTAACACCTTGCATGTACTAGAAAACCCTCGGCATACGAGGTGGTCAACATCCACTTAGGTATACTGAGGTATGAGAATTGTTGCATATTAGTTTAATTTCCCGCTACAGTATTTGTGAAAAGTTTGTATTTATATCTCCATAAACAGCTGCGTTGCCACAGTTTTAAAAAGAAGCAAGCCTTTTTCTTGAAGGTAAAGTCACAACGTCGCTACCGGTAATTGGTTCGACTGTGGGGAGCTATTTGGTAAACTTCTCAAATAGCGTATAAAAATCACCCTCACAAAGACGTGACTAGTTTCTTTGCGTAAGGTTTATTTTATTTTTACCGACTGAAACAGAAGCGTAACAATTCATCGGTATTGGTTTTTTTGTGTTTATTTGGCGATGATTCAGCCATTGACGAATGAATTTTGATGGTTCTTAATTCAAATGGTTAATTAAAAAATGGTCTCTTATATTTTTTTTTGACCCTACTAAGGGAGAGGTGATTTTAAGGGGGTCAGAATCAACAAACTTTTACACGTGAAGTGTTAGCAATATGATTTTTGGTTTAAAATGCTATACACAGAACTGAACGTGTCCTGACTTTTCAGTTGTCAGACCCTCGAAGCTTGTAATAGTTCTATGCAGCGATACCGGATTGAAAGGTATGCGATTTGTGGTTTACAATAAATTGATTTAAGATTTATTTATTTGCTAAATCGAATTGAATTTGATACTGGATTGAACTCTTCTTAATTTATGTAAGTAATATAAGCAGGCAATACCAAAAGAATGTATTAGTTCATCAGATATAAAAGATTAGTTCATTACATAAAAAGTGTACTAGTTCGACACTATTCGTAATTGGTACTTAATAGATTTTCATGCTTAATATTTTCATACACGTTTATGCTATCTCATATTAATTTATTGGGATATTGTCCTACTGGTATCGCTTACTACGGCATCCAAAGGGTATTGTTCTCGTAGTTATACTAGCCCTGAGGATGCTGTTAAAGCGAAAACCAAATTGTATTAAATTTAAAACAAGATAAATATTTTACGAATATATTATTAATTCAGCTATTACTGCATGTTTGCTTTTGATTTTGATAATAGGCTGGTCAAAGATACAGCAGTGTATTTTGTAATATTGTTGATTTTTATTATCGCTATCCACTGTAAATGAGCATGTAATAATATTAATGGAATGGAATTTAGATTGTTGAAACCCGTTTTCGTGGTATGAATAAAATAAAGTTAGAAATGTAATTTAGATAATGGTTTCCGTGTAACCGCTGGATTCGCTGGTCGGTTGTAAAATTGATTGCTTTGATATAATTGAATTGTGATAAGACGTAAAACATTGATTTTGGAATTTTCGTTCTCCATACGATTGAATTAATTCCATAAAATAACTTAAAGGGAGTAAAATCGCACAAAACCGATTTAACTTTCAATATCAGTCATCTAAGTAAATGATCAAATACTTATTATTAAGTACAAAATCGTTGAACCGATTACATTATATTAGACGAACCTTGAAGGCATTCTGTAAAACACAGCGAGTAAGCATGCAGCTCCTTTGATGGTAAGAGATAACTGCAGCTTATAGACGCCATAGCTGTTGTAGGTGAGTCGCTGTTGTGTGAAGGGATTGTTAGGTTAATTGCACAAGTCAACCGGCCACCCTTTGGACCGTAGCATGACAGTGTTATCGGGTAAGTAGCTGGACAGCACTGTGCCACCAGTGGGCTTGGTGGTAATTAAAAACTAAACGTATTTTAGATGCATGCTATCTTTGTCAAATGAAAGAAAAATTAAAGAGATGGCAACATGTTAGTCATGTCAGATCACTAGTTTAGAATATGCACAACAAAATTACCACCGTTATATACGTGACACGTGTAATATATTCTTTGAAAAGAAAGTGAAGACACACTACAACAATGCGATCAAGCACCTGAGTCTCCTGATAGGCAGTTTAGCTTAGCTTTCTCTAAAATCTCGCTTGTTTTTGTTAGAAGATCCTAGGAGTAAGGCGATCAAGGATAATTTGGTGAAAATATATCCTCATACATATACATGAGCATGTTAAAGCTAATAAAAAATAAACGAATACGCATTTAAGATTATCTACAATACACAATACGGAGTATTTACAACCCAATTGAGTAAAGCAAAAACATAAACGAATCGGAAAATGTTTTATTTTGTTTTCATATGGAAAAATCTGTTTATTTATACAATAGTCATTGTAAATAACCTTTTGTGTTTTGTTAAACTTCTCTCTTTTTTACTTACAAGTTGATTACTACGGCATTCAACTATATCTTACACATATCTTCAGGCAGAGTGTTTTGATTTTTGGATTATTGGCTGATATAAGTGTATCGTTTCTGAAGGAGCATACTTTGAAGGTCATGAAATAAAATAAGTATCTTCACGCCTATTTCCCTGAAGTGGGCAGAGGCATAACCAAGGCACCCACGACTATCCGAAGACATCCGAAGGCAAGACTGTAATAGGTGGCAAGCCTATTGCCAACTGGGCATGTATCCAATCCCGAGCAACATTTTTTTTATTAGAAAATAGAAAATTCTAAATTTACTTTTGGTTGCTCGACCCGGGAATAGAACCCGGGACCTCATGAGGTCAAGTCTAACACCTGGACAGCTAGACCACAGAGGCGATACTAAAATTAAATTTTGATGAATAACAAACAGATACTTTCTTGACAGAGTAGTACTTTGCAAAGCAATAAATGAATTATACACATCTTATCAAGTTTAATTCATCAGAATTTAGAAACTTTCAGCTAAGTAATACAAGTGAACTGGGCGAGGATTGTAAACCATATTAAAATTTTCAAACGAAGATGTCTATTTCGCCACGACCACAATTCGGTTAAAATCTAAAATGAATTATTATGCGTACCTTTTGGCGGAATTATGTTTATAATTTCAATATAAAAGTAAGTGTCTTCACGCCCATATCCCAGAAGCGGTGGGCATAGGCACAACCAGCGCACCCACGACTTGCCGAAGACACTAAGTCCCACAATGTGATAGGTGGCATGCCTATCGCCTACCGGGCACATATCCAATCCTGGGCAACGTTATTTTTATCACAGAATTAAAAATATATATTTTCCATTTTTTTTCGGACCAGGGGATCGAACCCGGGACCTCAAGAAGTCAAGTCTGACGGAGGACCGCTAGACTACAGAGGCGATGATAATATCTCGTATTAGATTTGTTTTAGTATATTTTTTTTATACAAGAAGAGGCGAACGAGTAAGTGGGTCACCTGATGAAAAGTGATCACCGCCGCCGACATCTACAACACCGATATGTAACAAAATATGAATTTTTCGTTTGTTACTTTTTAACTTTTCTTAACTTTTGAACTTCCGATTCCTAAATATGAAGCCATATAATCGACTAAATCCCCACAAACATTACTGTTTAATAGGATTGATTGTGTTGCTGAATTTAAATTTTCTAAGAGATGTAAGCTATAACATCCATTTCAAAAGTTTGAGGAGTTGGTATAGCAAATACCAGCTAACGTAATATGAGCATCGCAGAGAGCTTTAGTATTTCAACAAAGATAGGAATCTATTGAAATAGCTTTCTCAGCTAAAGCTTGTAGTACAACTGTCAGTGCAATAATAGTAAGCTTTATAGTGAAGCTTCTGGACGAGCTTTGAACGAAATTAAGTTGCCTTTTTTACAAAGGATATTTCTCTAGAAATATAATGAAGTCATCTCACGTTAATTAGTAATTCACCTCTGTGGTCCAACGGTGCGCTGCTAGACTTTGCTTAATGACGTCCCGGGTCCAAGCCCGGGTTAAAAAAATGACCTGGGAATGAGTATGAGTCTGATTGACGATATGTATGCCACCTCGTATCCATGGGACTTAGTATCTTCGGCTAATCATAGTTGACGTGGTTAACCCTCTGCCTACCTGTTTATAGATATGAGTGTAAAGACGCTTTTTTAAGTAATTTATTTTGATAAATCATTTAAGTTTTTTTTGTAATAAGGTTGTTATAATCGTAGTCGACGACATCATGAACGGTCAAGGTGATTTTAATGCGTAAATCAGTTACCCTGCTCTCGACAAGAAACGCTGTTATGGTGACAGGAATAGGTAAGTTGGTTCAGGGATAACCAATTAGGTTATATCTTCAACGGTCTTGTCCTATTATAATATTAAGTAAGTATGGATGTATGGATGTTTGTTACTCTTTCACGCTCGAATGGCTAAACGGATTTGTCTGAAATTTGGAAGACAGATAGATTGTGACCTGGATTAACATATAGGCTATTTTTAATCCCGATCGCACACCGGGTTTCTGTGAAAACGCGGGCGAAGCCGCAGGTAGTAGCTAGTTAGTAATAATGCATTTGCCCTATTACTTTTACAAGCTGTAAGACTTAATCAAGTGTTTTCTTCACAGGCGACAGGCGACTTTGTCAAGCAGGCAAAGGTTTAATCTTAAAGGATAGCCATACCGTATACATACATATATACATACTTCACTACTCATCAGAAACCCCGAACGATTGTCACAAAAAGGAGATACTTTACCAAACATTACTAAAACAGCGATTTTGGTGTATTGACGAAATAACTAAAAGTTTTCGTTTACTGGGTCGCTTCTAAAACCAAAAATGGTCCATCTTACTACTTACAAAATTAAACACCCGTTGAACACGTGTTAGAACAAACACTTTCACAACCAATAACACGCGGACACGTCACTCGCGTATAGCATTTTATTCGTCGGATATGAATTTTGGACAGTGTTTAGATATTCATATTTTTAAAGAAAGAAACACTTGTACTGTTTTACTTATCACTTATAATTTATTACTTTGTAATTAGTAGACTACCGGTTTCGCTTATACAGCATCATCAGGGCTAAAACTTAAACTCCTTTAAAGTGTTTTAAACTTTAAAGTGTTTAGATATTATGTCTTATTTTAAGCCAAGTAAATTTAAAAAAAAAACTGGCCAATTCACGCAGCCCACTCTAGAGATTTATTATTTTTTATGGAGGTATTTAATGATGCGCAAGGTAGTGAGAGATACCTTATTCTTATTATATATATTATAATCTGACCCGTAGCGATAAAAAAATTCACGCACATATCCAAAAAGGAAATTAAAGTACCTATGTTCAGCTGAAAATACTTAGTTTCACAATGTGATAAGCGATCAACAGTCGCCAACCGTGCATTTGTGCAATCCCTGGTAGCGTTGATTTTTATGAATTTAAAAAGCCTTTTATAAGTTGCTCGAGCTGGAAATCGAACCTGACATGTCGTATAGTCAACGCAAATAGTGGACCACCAGATTACAGAGGCGAAAGCTACCTACTTGTATATTATGTTGTAATACCATAAAATATAAATTTTAGAAAAGATTTAACAAATATTATTTAAGAACAAGAAATTTACAAGAGGGATAGTAAATTTATATTTATTCTGTTCATTGTAAATAAATATTCATTCATTGTAAAAAATCGCCTCTGTGGTCTAGCGGTCCGGGTGTTGGACTTGACTGCATGAGGTCCCGGGTTCAAATCCCGGGTCGGCCAACAAA
Source organism: Calephelis virginiensis (assembly GCA_002245475.1). Classification (NCBI taxonomy): domain Eukaryota; kingdom Metazoa; phylum Arthropoda; class Insecta; order Lepidoptera; family Riodinidae; genus Calephelis; species Calephelis virginiensis. The sequence continues at coordinate 135,383 of NJDC01003172.1, forward strand.
AAGAAAATTGGATTTTTTCAATTTTCTAATAAAAAAAATGTTGGTCGGGATTGGAAATGTGCCCGGTTGGCGATAGGCTTGCCACCTATCACATTGTGGGACTTAGTGTCTTCGGCAAGTCGTGGGTGCCTTAGTTGTACCTCTGCCTAACTCTTCGGGGATATGGGCGTGAAGATAATGTAAATAAATAGTTGTTGGAATTCCATTGTAAATTTTCACAATCTTACCTTACCTTTACATAATACACTTTAATAATTTTCGTTTCACTTGTAGTGAACCGGCTTCATTTTTTACAGCTTATTAAGGACATCTAAAGGACATCTAATAAAATCTACTTCATTCGAGTATTTGGTCGCTAGCTACTGGCCAAAAGAGAAACCAGTAAGCTTAAATATACCATAATACTTTTAAGAAAGTGATTGTGGAAAAGTAAAAATGTTATTTAAAAAAGAGAAAGAGAGTTATTAATACCACATTACCAAGGCCTATGTTTTATAAACAAATAGCCAAAATTAAAGAGATTTTTTTAAAGGTGACAATCATTATTAACCGTTAGGTACTTAATTCTAAGGGTTTCTTAGAATTAGGTATAGATGTTTTTATGTAAACATATCTTCAATAAAAGCTAATGTTATTTTTTGTGCCCGAGACAGGTAATTTAAAAAGTGGGTTTTTGTGAAAGTTTACAAATTTTTCTAACGAGTACAATTTTTAACAAACGTAAAAAGTGATTGTTAAGTACCCAAAGGTTTTAGATATTCGACGATTTAGCATGTTTGGGACCTACAGCGCCCTAAACTAAATTTCTACAGAGTCGAGCACAGGCTAACATGTTTATTATGGTTGTCTATTGTTTTCCCGAAGAATATATGCCATATATTCAAATGCCAGAATTCATTTGCTCGAATTTTTATTTGCTCGAATGTTTTGTTAACCATAACATACCTGTGACATATTCTTATTTGCCCTATAATTTGTTTCCATATTAATACGAGTGCCATACGTATTGTTATCTATTTTATTACTTGCAATAATATTATTAAACAGAATATTTAAATGCCTTACAAAAATTTGTATCTGCATGAAGTAAAATGTAAATTGTAATAAATATATCACAGTACGTTTGTGTATTTCTGACAAATATATGACAATATGAGTTATCTTTACTTGTAATACCTATTTATCTAGTACCTTCTTATACGATCAAAGTCACTTCTGTTCAAATTTAACCTAACGCATTTGTTCTAAAAAGCGATTAGCTTTCTGGCACTTCGCCGTCCGCTGCAGCGGCACGCTCGCTTCGCTCGCTCGGCTCGTGCGTTGTCTTTTATGTCCTAACCTAACCTAACAAAAATAAACCATACCGAAACCATATAACAATAATTGATCATTTAGTATTAAATGAATTTATGTTATTTTTCTAGAAGTTATTTTTATGGTAAATGATGTTATGACTTGTGATAATACGGCTTCCAATCATGCTAGCAAATGATATTATTGAAATTGACTTTATGGGAAACATAGTTTCTAGCACCTGCCTAATATAGTAAACAATGACTATGACATATGAAATTATGAAAAACAATATTATGCCTGTTGACCATTATAGCAGATGAAATTATGGCAAATGAAATTCTGGCAAACGGGTGTAACTGGTTCATTATACCGCGCGCCTTATCAGTGCTTCATCTTGTGTGTTTACAAGTGGTAGAAAAGAACATGAAAGGTGGTGGAATACATTCTTAACTTGCATATTGTAAAAGAATGAACCTTCTGTATTTGTGCTTTTCTATGCCAATATGTATAAAGGAAAACGGAAGCCATTTCAATGATTAAATGAAAAACAAGTAATACGGTAAAGTCATTCGTTCTATAAATCGCTTGCAGACAGCTCCGCGTGTTCCCGTTTTTTGTTTCGTCACATCGTATATTTGCAACGTGAGTGAAATATGGTTTTAGACAAGTTGAGAGCATACTCAATATGTAAATCCACTTTCCCATTCCATTTAAGAGATGTAAAAACCATTTGGTATCATTTGCATATATTTTTTGACGACCTAATTGTTAATTTTTGTGCCATTAGATGGCAACATGCAGACGACTCTTTTGATAGTGAGAAACAACCATAGCATAGACACAATAAAGAAGTTATAGGTACGTAATTTTTCTGTGATTTAGGAGTAATGTGCAAGTCTACTTGCTGTCCTACTCACCGAACAAAGATCTACTATGAGTTAACGGCTTATTGAGTTTACTATACCCCTATAGCGTCTACTTAAATTATGTGTATGAAAACTTCGAACTGCGCCACTATTAGTAACAAAGATTACTAATTTTTTATACTCAAAGCGCTATAGATTTCGATACGTCAATTATAAAAATAATGTATACCAAGTTATGGTAAAGGCTCAGGAAAACCATACCATCGTTATGTAGGAATAGGTAAAGTGATGGATATCAGAGCCAGTTGCTGAACAACACTCTATCACCAGTCTTGTTAAACCCAATGATCATTTAACCAGTCACAGTTCCTGCAGACTTGACTAGCTTCCTCAACTTTCGTATAAACGTGCCAGCTTTGTCACGGATGTTACGGGTGTTTATTAAAGGTTATATATAATATTATAATTGTTTTCCCGAAGAATATATGCCATATATTCAAATGCCAGAATTTCATTTGCTTATTTGCCCGAATGTTTTGTTAACCATAATATACCTGTGATATACTCTTCTTTGCCCTAAAATTAGTTTCCATATTGATACGAGTGCCATACGTATTGTTATCCATTTTATTACTTGCAATAATATTATTCAACAGAATATTTAAATTCCTTACAAAAATTTGTCTCTGCATGAAGTAAAATGTAAATTGTAATAAATATATTACAGTACAATTGTGTATTTCTGATAAATATATGACAATATGATTACATATTAGAGTTATCTTTATTTCTAGCTTGACGCCAATAGTAACATCAAACCAAGCCGATATGTTGCCATCCACCCGCACGCATACTTTACAGTCTAAATACATTGACTGCACCGCACGCAGCAGGGACCCAACTATCCCATAATCTGGCAAAATGTCCCAAAGTTCCTTACGTACAATCCTATCAAATGCTTTTTCGAGATCCACAAAACCGCAGAAAACCTTCTGACCGTAGGCGACTATCAACCAAAATCAAATATATCATACTCACTTGATCATTCCTTCTCCATGTATACGTATGTATGTCCTTATGCTGAAACATTGTATTAGACACAAGAAGATTTCTTTCCACACATAAATCTATAATATGCTTATCAGCATCATTCACTCTCTTATCACCATAGGGTCCAAGAACGGCCTCGTAACCATCCCGTCGTGTCCCCACCCAACCATTCAAGTCACCACACATAATCACTTTTTCATTTCCTTCAACCATATCCAGCACATCCCCTACAGAATCCCATAACTTTTCCAGGTCATGAGTCGCCGACGAGTTGACCGGAGCATAGGTTGCTACCACAAAAACTCGCGTGACTCCTAGTTTAATACCGACCCAGAGCAGTCTCGGGCCAATCAAACCATACTCTTTTAGGCCTGACGCTAAGCGAGACGATAAAATGATACCTACCCTAGCGCTGGCGTGATCGCTCTGTGATACACCAGACCAAAGAGCCAACCTGCCATCGGGGAGATCAAAAGTATCACTACCTTTTCGCTTAGTCTCCGTTACACACAGTAAATCCAGGCATCTCTCATCCATTACATCAATCAATTCATTAATCTTCGCTTCCATTCCCCCTCTCACATTCCACGTGCCTATTTGACACTCTCCACTCCTCGATTCGCCTGTACGGGCTTGACATGATGGGTGGCGGCCCCCATCGCCGCAATGCCTCTTTTCGTACCGACGAGGGCGGATCGGTACGTTTCGCTCCAGGAAACGCCCTAACCCGCTCTGCGATACTTTTTCGGGCCAGAATTGCAGTCCAATGGACTGGCAGGGATCGCGACGTGCACGCTTCTGGCCAATTTTTTTTTAATTGAAGTTAAATTAAGATATGCTAATAATCTGATATTATATTTGCAAAAGACAAAATACGTTACAATTAACAACCTGTACGACGGTATTAAAATTTATAACAAGATACCAAATGATATCAAAAATACAAATTTACTTTAATTTTTTTCTTTATTAAATGCATCTTTCATTTAAAACGCTACAAAATGTAAAAGAATAAACATAATATAACATAATATAACATAATATACACAAACGTTCACATACAGACTTCAGAAGTCCCTTTGCCACACATACATAAAGCCTTCTTCATTTCTTTTCTCTTTTATTATATTTCAAATACCATAATCGGCCGAGTCTAATACTCATTTCAGCAATGCCATATTTTTAGGAATTAGTTTGAAACTAATTACTCAATATGAAACGAAAAAGTGTTGTTTTGTATAACATTAAAAGAAAAAATAATAAAAAAATAAACAAAGTGATACTTTAGATATTGTATTATAATTATATTATATCTTTATTCCTATATAGTTTCCTATATTATGTGTTTCAAGTTTTAAAATTGTGTGTTTTTGTCCGAAAAGTGAAAATGAATACAAGGAAATATTATATAGGAATTCTGTGAAAGTGAATGTTTAACATTCTTTTTTGAGCAACAAATTCTTTAAACATACCCAACTATGCATTTATTGCCTTTGTTAAACATGGGTTGTTGTCGGTTTTGAGAAGTTGAATTATTGTCGGTTTGCTACTCGACTATCTGGATTTTTTATTGAGTTGGTTGTCTCTAATTTACTTTATTTTATTATTTTAGGGAGTGCTAATTCAACCCAAACAAACGTGACAACAGAAGGTTATTTTAGCCAAGACTTCCCACTATTGTATTGTTACAATTTCATATAAAAAATAAAACGCAATTAGAAAAAATAACCTACACTATATTACCGCTGCGCATTTTCAAGCCATAGGATTCATACTCAGAACCTTTGCATGCAGCTCTTAGCTCTTGGGACGGGTCGTTTTTTTGGAACGAAGTTCCTTATTGCGCGTTGTGAAAGGGAGCTAGACGGAAAAAATTCTTACGAAAATGTTGTCACGACACTTTCTGCTCTGTGGTCTAGTGGTTCAGTAGTTGGACTTGACTGCATGAGGTCCCGGGTTCGAATCCCAGGTCGGGCATTTTTTTTTATTTTTCAATTTTTTTGTAATTTTTTTTTCCAAGTTTCTCTGTCTGTCTCTCTCTATAAGAGAGATAGAGATAGAGGTTACTAGAGATTGATAGAGATAGAGATTGAGAGAGAGAGGGGGGGAGAGAGAACTTTGTTCCATCCGGGTGTCTCTTGACACCTCTCAACTTTTTTTTTTGAAATACTGCACCTTTATTTGAATGTTTATGATAGTAATCTTAATTTTCGTGACAATGATGAACAACAAATATTTTAAAGTGAATAATAAAACTATGACATTTTATACGAAAAATTGTATTCTTAAAAAAATTAAATAAAAAACCATATACGCTTTTTAAATAACAATATTTTTTGTTACATAAAGTGTATTGTGTATAACTACAAATTTATTGTGAAAAACTATAAATAAAAAAAAACATCGCATCATCAACATAGCTATCGAAAACTTTAAACTCTAAAGATCATCGTCAAGATTGCTATAAACTTAAAATAACATTGAGAGATGTTAAATCAAATAAATTAGAAATCTACATTTGTCAGTATTTTCAACTGACTCTCGAAAAGAAGAACGTTCTCAAGTCGACCCTATTTTTTTGTATATTTGCTACGCAATTACTTAGCCAATAACAAACCAATTTAGATGGTTCTTTTTTAGCAAGATAAGTCATAATTCTAAGATGGTCACATATTTTTTTATATATATTTTTGCAGCTGTGGTCTAGCGGTTGGACTTGACTTCATGAGGTCCCGGGTTCGATTCCTAGATCGAGCAACAAAAAAAATGTGGTTTTTCCAATTTTGTAATACAAAAATGATGCTGGGGATTGGATATGTGCCCGGTAGGCGATAGGCTTGCCACCTATCACATTGTAGGACTTAGTATCTTCGGCTAGTCGTGGGTGTCTTGGATGTTCCTCTGCCCTCCTTTTCGGGGATATGGGCGTGAAGATACTTTTTTTTATATTTTGACAGTTTGAACGCCTCGTTGTTCGAGTGGCTAGCTTACACGCCTAACTACACTGTCCAACCCCGCAGCTTGGTTTCGATTTCCGACGGGGACAGGCATTTGTGTGATAAACATTTAGATGTCTGCATTTCCGGGTCTGCGTGTTTATTAAATTTATTCTGGTATCTATTTAAGTATTTCTATGTATTAGAATCGTTCACTAACACCCATAGCACAAGCATATAATTTGCTTACGTTGGGGTTAGATTCAATTTTTGTAACTTGTCCAGAGATATTTATTTATTTAAGTAGTTCAGTCTACTAATTGTAAAGCTTGCTTGTAATTTAATATCGTAAAATCTTATGTTCGTTGACTAACACCTACATCACAAGCATATAATATGTTTACTTTGAGGTTAGATTCAATTTGTGTAACTTGTTCAGGATTTTTTTTATTTATTTTATTGCGCATGATTGTTGTGTAAAACTAACTTGTACGTACAAGTAAGTTTTACCTTAGTTTTTTTTATTTAAGGATTTATTTTGATTATTATTTTAATTGTTTGATAGCTGGTACTTCTTGCGGGTTCATATATTTGTATTATTGTATTGTGTTGTATTATATATTATATAGTTGAGATGATCAAACTTGGTGGTCCTGCCGTCCGGGACTCTTTCTGGGTTCTTTGTAACAAATGTTGAAAGACCGGCAGAGTACCCCAAGACTGGCGACGTGCGGTGTGTATCTCAATCTGATGGATTTCAAGCAATCTAGATAGCTGCGTATCCGGCGGCCTATCCCATACCTAATTGCCATATTTATCCTGTCCAAAGATATGTTATTGGCAAGCGATAACATAAAAATGGATCAAAATGTCAATCTTGGACAGCAAGTTTTGGATTAGGATTAATTATTAATATTGGCCGTTAATTAAGACGGTTTTTGTCTATAATTTATGGAGATTTGTTGAAGGTCATCAGCTGATTTGTAAGTATCGGAATGGATATGGGACACATTATGTAAGACTTTACAGTTAAAATTCCAATGAAATACAACTGAGCTGATCTGATAACGAAGCTCAAAGTTAGGAAACGCAACCCTTTAATGACTATTGGTAAAACCATCGAGTTTGAAAACATTTGATTCGAAAGTTAATTAGATCTCTTCATATTTACTGAAGACGAGGAATTGATGAATGAACTTGAAGGCCACCTCTCATGTTATGGATCACAGTTTATAAGTGACGATAAGTCTTTTTTGTAACCTTTGCACTTCTTCTAAAGCTCATCAAAAGAGAGAGGTAGTGTAAGTTTGACTTGCACATATGTGTATTTGTGTTTGTGTTTGCCATGGTAGCTCCGAAACAATCGTGGTTTGTTTTGTCAACCCCCGAGTAGAAGAAGGCAAAAAAGGCAAAAAAGAAGTAGCTTCATTAACCCTGACGTAAAACGGGGAATGTTATAAGTTTGACATGTCTGTGTGAGTGTGTGTGTGAGTATCTGTCTGGATATCATATAGGGTTTGACCGATTTCGATAAGGTTTGTTTTTTCGTTTGAAAGCTGACATGGTTTGGTTGGATTTATTGGTTTCATTGTATTGTCAGTATATTTATGACATTATGTAACAATATAATTGAACTCAGTAAAACTGCAAAAACAAACTCCAACTACTTCATTAGGGACCATTTCACGATTTGGTAATTGTTTGTTTAAATAGCAATTGATGTAGGACAAATTTTACATAGCACATAAGTTAACAATGTTTAAACTTATTAAAAATAGAACTAAAAAGTGTAATTTGAAAACCTGCAAACAACTAGTCTGATTATATTAAAACTTATATAGAATCATTTTGGAATCGTAACCTATCTTTTTAAAAAATAACTATTAAAATAATAAAATAAAACATTAAAAAATACAGTCATATTGAGAACGTCCTTCTTTTTGGGAATTAGATAACAATAAGTAATTTTATTCAAAATTGTTGCGGTTACAAAATAATCGATAAAACATAAAGGAAATTCCTAAGAAAAATAATCAAACCCTTATTAAGCTCTCGAAAAAGGAAACTTGTTTATTATATTGCTTGTATTCAACGAGAAAGCCCTTCAGTATAAGCCACGTATTGTACTTCGTCATATGTAATAGAGTGTGAAACTGAATTGGGTCTGTTTGCTCCTTATTTATTCTAACGGAGAAGACAAATATGGCTACTTTTTTACAAAACCTACAATAAATCATGGAAAAATAAGCAATACGTAAAAATTACGCTTCTGAAACTTTCTACTTAGTAAGTTCACACTACTATCATCAAAGCGGTTGGCAGAGAGAGTATATAACCAGGGCACTCACAATCACCAAAAGCTACTATATAGTCCCACAACTGATGGAAGGCAAACGTTGATTGTGTTAGAAAATTTAAAAATGTACATTTTTAATTGATAAAGTTATGTGTTATTTGCGGAAATCCATTTGTACAAATGAATACTGCTAATTATGCTTCGGTTGCGAAGCAGAACGTACGTTGAGTATATAACGTATTGTCGGTACTACAAAAACAATATTGTGTTGTTTGTTTTGTGTTTGTTCTGGCTTATCCAATCCATTTACTACGCGTCGTCTTTCTTATTTCTTTTGGCGGCAGGAATAGGTAAGGCAGCGGTACCAATTCGGGCGAGTTGCTGCTAAACTCTACCACCTAGTCAGATGTCACGGTGTTAGTGACAGTGAGGCTATGCTCGCCTTTTACGATATGCATGGTAAGGAAGGCAGATGGTATATTCTACAAAGGAGCCCGGACCAACGCGGGGAAGTCTACTCAAGTCCTAATCTTCTTGAATGGAATACACAGGTGCCAAGAACATGGTAGCAGAAATAAATAAGATAAAAAAAAAGTATCTTCACGCCCATATCCCCGAAAAAATAGGCAAAGGCACAAGCAGGGCACCCACAACTAGCCTAAGATACTAAGTCCCACAATGTGATAGGCGGCAAGCCTATCACCAACCGGCACATATCCTGTCCCGAGCAACCTGTTTTTTTTTTAGAAAATTGGAAAAACCCAATTTTCTTTTTGTTGATATGATAATAGTAAGTCTTTTACAAATCCTTTAATTAACAAAATATTGATTAATAATTTGCAATATTCATGCGACTAACATAAGCAAATATTAATTGGAAATATTTTTCGCAAAATAATAAATAAATATGACCGACCCGGGATTCGAACCCGGAACCTAATGCAGTCAAGTCTAACAATTGAACCGCTAGACCACAGAGGCGATAAATAAGATGGTGTACAAATATTTATTACCCAATACATTTACTACAAAGCAACAGTGGAAAATTTACAAGTGCCTTTATGTATGTAAAACAATATAATTTTAATTATTTCAGAGAAATAAAATAATTAAACTTACAAGTTTTTTCAACAGATTAAACATTAATCTCAGAGAAAGAGCTCAATTTAATTACAGATTTTAATTCCGTTTCCATTTTATACAATTACGTTAATTATTTTTACATTACATCGTCTTTGTGTTCTAGTGGTTTCGGCGTTTTCACGAGGTCTCAGGCTTGATTCCTGGGTCAATAAACTCGAAATGTGTTTTTGATTGATATTAAAAACAATGTGGATGGATGTAGGTACCCGGGGAGACCAAGGATGACATTTCACGATCAGATCAATCGGATATTATCCGAGGGTGGTGTCAAGAGTCTCCGAAACCGGCGTGTTTGTATGAAAAGGGTTATAAATGTGAAGGAAGCAAGACAGGTTTGTCAGGATCGTGAGGTCTGGCACTCGATATTCTCTGCCTACCCCGTAAGGGACTTGGCGTGAAGATATGTATGTATGTATTAAAAACAACTTTGTCCCGGAATCGGTAAGTGTCCAGATAGCGGTAGGTCAGGGTCTTTTCTTTCTTCATTGCCTGACTGTAGGCAGCTAGTTAGAGACGAGCAAAATTTGAATAGGCCATGAGTCAAAAAGACCTCTGGTGCTAGAATGCCAAACTGCAATTTTACCAGGTTGGGATTTAACGCCTTAACTATTCCTGTCACCATAATGACAGTGTCACATTCTGATTCGGAAGGTAGCTGGTAGTTATATAGGCCTCGCCCACGAAGTGACACTTCTACCTTTTTCTTTTTTTTTATGTTATGGGAAGGCAAACAAACTGACGGATTTCCTGATGGTAAGAAATTTACGCCGTCTAGAGACACCTACCTGAGGTCACAATATTAGGCCTCGAGCAAAGGTACCTTACCCTCCGAACCGCAACACGTCATGACGTGATGGCGACAGGAATAGGTATAGCGGTGGTACCGATCCGGGCGAGTCGCTGCGAAACTCTACCACCTAGTCAGATGTCACGGTGTTAGTGATGATAAGCCTATTCTTTTATGCTATGTGTACTTTTGATGTTTTGGAATGGTTAGGGAACACTTTTGAACGAATTGCTTTAATTATATTAAATACCATAACTTATGTGGTAAAATATAAAATAAAGAAAAAAGTATCTGTACGCCCATTTCTCCGAAGAGGCACAACCAGGGCACCCACGTCTAGCCGAAAACACTAAGTCTCACAATGTGATAGGTGGCAAGCCTATCGCCAACCGGGCACATATCCAATCCCGAGCAACTTTTTTTACTAGGAAATTGGAAAAAAATCATTTTCTTTTTGTTGCTCCACCCCGTAATCGAACTTCGGACCTTATGAAATCGAGCACAACATCTGGACCGCTAGACCAAAGGGAGGGATTATATGTTGCATTAAGTCACCTCGCGAGACCTGCAAACTACGTCACAGCTTGAAACTAGCATAATAATATAAAGTCAGCAAAACGAAAACCACAGTATGATTTTTTTTTCTTCATAAGAAGCTCTACTAAGCATCTTCTTCCACATTGCAATCTGGTCTATAGACTAATGAGTAATTATAATTTCTCTTAATCTTCTAAGGTACAGTCTCTTTAAAGTCCATCAACTTTTACTTAGTTTCCATTGGTACCTTGAACTTAAAACACTGTCACTTGATTTTGGCACTAGCACTTTGTAAATCTACACAACACTACATTAGTTCATATGGCTTTGTCCTTTTCAGCCTTCTCGTTGCACTTGTGATATGAGCTGGTTTGCCTCGGTGTTCACATGATGGTCAAGTCTATGGTGATGAGTTCCTGCATTTTTTTTATAACGTCACTGACAAACTCCACTTTGAGATCCCGATGGAGGTCATCATTTCTTACGTACCAGGGTGCATTTACAATATCTCTAATGACTTTGTTTTGAAACCTTTGTATAAACTGTATATTGGTTTTTATGGTACATCCCCATATCGGTATCGGTCTTAGGACTTGTATGTATATATATATATATATATCAATACTTTGTTTTGGATTGTCAATTTCGAATGTCTGCCAATAAGTCAACAAATATTTCTATAACGCGTGTCTAAATCTTCTCGTTTCTTTTTTACATGAGTACAGTATGAAATTCTGCAACAACATGCAGTGGTTTTACTTTCCTTTCGTCTTTAGAAATTTCTATTTGGCCAATTATTGGTGTTTTAGTTGTATCTCTGCCTACATCTTCGGTAATACGGGCGCGAAGATACTGTGTTCGCATTATGTATCAAATATCAGGAAGACCAAATTAAATACGACAAGAAATTCAAATAAAATTAAGCTAATTCGGATATTATAACACAGGAATCAGTGCTAACGAGTCCATATTGTTTGAATCATTTGAATATTTGGTATAATTAATGCCATTTAGTCGATTTGTCAAGTTTAGAATATATATGATGGTAAAATAGTAGCTGTTGTTCCATATTTCACACATACATAATTGAAATTGTTAGTCTAAAATAAACTTTATACTTCATTATTTAAACGCAAGAAAACTATACAAAATCAACTTAAATTTTAATAACCTGGCGTCGGATCGGGTCCTATCCTATTAATATAAATGCGAAAGTTTGTAAGTATGGATGTATGGATGTTTGTTACTCTTTCACGCTCGAATGGCTGAACGGATTTGTCTGAAATTTGGAACACAGATAGATTGTGACCTGGATTAACGTATAGACTATTTTTAATACCGATCGCACACCGGGTTCATGTGAAAACGCGGGCGAAGCCGCAGTTAGCAGCTAGTATATTTATGAAGCGAGTCGTTTTGCTTACGAATGGTTGTTTTTTGTACGAGCTGTATAAAATCTAATGACAATCATTCATGTTCGATTGTTAACTTTTAATATTTTGTATAGTTATACAACGTTGAGCAACACTTTGTTACTTTGAAGCAAACTACTAATGGTTATGTTATACTGACGGTTTATGGTTACCTGTAAGGATCCGGGCTTAAGTAAAGAATTAAATACGTGTTTTGAAGTTTCCTTTTCTTTTTTTCAAAGTTGACTAAA
>NJDC01003172.1:150368-163156 GCA_002245475.1 Calephelis virginiensis
GTAAGTATACATATTGTTCTTGTGTTGTGTCAGAGATTAGTAAATATATAATACATAGATATAGTTAAGTACCTAAATGTTAAAATAAATTATTTAATAAACACCCAGTCCCGGAAATGACTTAAGTATTTATAAAACAAAATAAAACAGGTTAATGAAACAAATTAAATCTGGTTTAGCAACCTGTGCTTTGTATTATTAGTTAATTTGTTACTAGGCAACATATTTATCCACTAAACCATACTGACGTTAAATTAGATTACGAAAATATATTTTGTGTAAAGAGGCAACATACCGACTTACAAGAGCTAATTGGTAATAAATGAAAAATATAAATTCTGCAACCATAATTATCCGCCATCTAGCTAATTAATGTGCGTTATTTCGTCAACTCTCCTACATCCTATTCACCTGTTCCTGAACTAAATCTAGATGGCGTTGTGCGATAGTCAGAAAATTGCAAGCGAAGTAGCTAAACACTCTTAGTTTCTGACAAAGTTTCTGACTATCGCACAACGCCATCTAGATTTAGTCAGAATTTCAGGGGAACGATTTTAATGTATGACATTGTCAATCTATTATATTTACTAATCTCTGATAATGGTAATGGGTTCCATAACAGCAAAAACTGTTATGTCAAAACGAAATTAATTATTAAAAAACACGCAAAGAAACTTAACAAATAAGTTATAGCTGTTTAGTTCATAAAACTTCATCGTTTTTTACATAATCTTACGTGATGTTTAAATTGCTTTTTGAGTAGATGCCTAGCGAAAATTTCTGGTCACTTTTTTAGTATCTAGCTTTTTCCACGATTTTGACCGTGTTATTTTTATGCTTAAGAGTTTAGAGATCTTTTGTAAAAAAATGTTCGGATATATGTACTAATTTGGATTTTTTATTTAGTAACTAGCCAGTATTTAGTAATGCGGAAACTCGTTCAAATACCGAAATTGAAAGGAAGGAAAGAGTACTTTTCTTGAGACTTTCATTTATTTTTATGCTTAAATTTACTACAACAAAGCATAAACAAAAAAGCACATAAAATATTCAAACTTTTTTTAATAATGAAATCTGTATATTTTTTTAATGTTAAAATTTGTACAATGAAATCTTTTTTTTTCTGTTTTTAAATTAAATTTGTTTTTCTTGTTTATACATTTTCTCACATATGTATTACGTTTAATTTCAAATCGTAAATCTGATTTTTATTATATACAGGGTAACTTTGAAAGAACCGGCCAAACCTTAATATAGTGCATTAAGATTTGGAAATAACTTTGGAAATTGTAACATTTACTTTTATTTTTTTTACATACATACATACATACATATCTTCACGCCAAGTCCCTTACGGGGTAGGCAGAGAGTATCGAGTTCCAGACCTCACGATCCTGACCAACCTGTATTGCTTCCTTCACATTCATTACCCTTTTCATACAAACAGGCTGGTTTCGGAGACTCTTGACACCACTCTCGGATAGTATCCGATTGATCTGATTGTGAAATGTCGACCTTGGTCTCCCCGGGCACCTACATCCATCCACATTCGCATTGTATATCTGCTTTATCAATCTTTCATCTGTCATTCTTTCTACATTACCAGAAGAGCATGCCCTTTCGCATTTAAACACCAATAATTTTAAAATTATTTAATTTAACTTATTTATTTAATTTTATTATTATTTTACAGTTAATTCAAACAATTACTCATTGAAAACAGCCCGTTAAAACAAAGTGTTTTACTTGTTGTCAAGCTATGTCGTACCTAGTACGAGTCATGACGTCACCAACCTGCGAATGCGACTGTCTGGTGGGAACCAGTTTTATGATTTGTTTACGCTATAACCATACAATTTGTATTTTGCATTTTTTCATAGATCAAAAGTATTATCGATTCTGAACTGTTTTTCAAATTTTGGCTGGTGCTTTAGATGTAGCTCTGTATATTAGGCAACAATAATTAACGCCCAATTAGTCGGCGATGTTGCACAACAACGTGCGACACGCTTTGCCAGCTGAGCGCTACAGTTTTCTTTTACTTCTTAGGTTAAGGGGCCATGTATGCTAAAATACGTCAGCAATATACTGTTTTTTCATACAAAGCAATCATGGATCTTGGTGACAAAAAAAAACAAGATTGACATTAATAAGCTTTATAAGACTAGTGTTTAAAAAACACGATTCATTTCACTTTGCTCGATAGAAAAAAATTAAAAAGGTAACCCTTTTTTGAAAGAAAAATCCAACTGTCTACTTTAATTATGAAAATATCGACACCAGATTTAACATAAACATAGATAAGTATTATATCTAAATAATAACTGTTTCAGTTTTTATTTTTTTTTTTTTCAAATTACTTTTATAGTGTCAAAAACAGTGATTGGGCGCTTAAGACATTAACTTTAGAGCGCAATATTTCATAGTAATCATGGAACGGGGGAGTGCGCTGATTGGCTCTTCTGGCTGACTAAGTATGGGGCCTTAAGAAATCTAGACAAACAGCTTTGCAAATCAAAAGTTACGCATTTCTGTAGCTGCCTTAAATATGTAGCGCATCAAATGTTGCCAAGTGGATACGTAGGCTTAATGTTATCAGTAAAAATACATCACAATAATATAAACTCGTGACGGTAGAATCTGCAGTTATCGATATTCTTGTTTAATAAACCAATATTATTATTTTATTAGTGTCCGATAGCTGACTCGTGTAATATGTCAACTTAAACTTTGTTTTCTTTTTTTATCTTAGTTATTAATTGGTCGTCCTCGTTCGTCTTGGGATTAACAAAAATACTAACTTATTGTGATAAAGTGGATTTCTGTATTTTTGAATCTTGGTGTTTAACAATTGTTTGGTATGTACCTATTGAAGTGTTTCTTTGTTTTATTGTAGACTTTGCAATTTGTACGGAGATATTTATTCATTTAATGTGCAGGTATTCCAAGAAGCATGGGCTGTAATCAGGAGATCAAGCGTTATATACCAAGTATATTCGAGATTATGTTCGAAATTTACAGTGCCGTTGCTAATGTGTCGTTCGCATGCAATTTCCCTGTAAACCTAATAGCCATATCTACAAACACCATCTCTGGGCACCCTTCTATTATCGGATCATTTCCAGTAAGGGGTACTGCTTCACCTTCTTTGCCGAAAAATATTTTTGAAGTGAAAACTTTAGCGGCGTTGCGCACTTTTTTTGGAATGGGTAAAAACTTCTAAACTCGCGTCAGGACATGTGACCTGACCGAAAATTCGTAAGACGGATGGAGAGTAAACAGCCGGCGCGGCGTAGGAGAGGAAGTATCCCCCTCTCTTGCTATGATTACATCTCAACGGCGCGTGAAAGAAATATTAATACAGCGAAGTTCGAACTACGTAATCGAAATAAAAAGATATAGCAGGAAAGTTGTTTCTTTAACAATGTAGTGAAAGAGATAATATATTTTTCAGTTATCTGTGTAAATAATTTATTGATGTTTTTTTATGAATAGTAATACTTTTCCATAGTACATTTCAAACGTTACACTAGGTACACTTACGACAACCAGTTTCACTTTTTAGAACATTATTAGGCCTTCCCGTCCGTAGCAACCAATTACTGAATATTAAAAATAACTATTTTTGATGATTTGGCAAAACTCTTTATTTCTCCTAGAGAGTTCAACTAAGTGTCAATCTGGCATTCAGTACGGAACAAGGAAGATAAGATAGCAAGCAGCTATAGGGTGTACTATTACCTATCTATGACAATACAAGTATATGTAGCGCTTGTACTACTTCTATTTCTTATACAGCACTTGCCTAACCTAGCTATGAAAGAATAACTAACGAAATGATCTAGCAACATGAATAAATACCCTATATAGCGCTTTCGTACATATCCATACTTTCCATACTTACGAGTAATGTTGTACGTAAAAAGTTACGTGCACGTGTAAAGTTTGTCTATCTGCCTGTTACGTTTTCTCGGTTAAACCGCTGAACCAATTTTGATAAAAGTTGATATGCATATATTTAGAGAACTTAGTTCAAACATATGCTACGTTAGTTTCTATTATTCGACGATAAGTGCTTGGTGGAAATAACCTAAATGTCCAGATATACCCGAATCATATCGCAGCATCAGTACTGATAATATATTCGTAACCTTTCGTAAACACAAATAGCCTGATGATGACAACTTAATACCGAAAACCATTCTAGAAACAATTTATTAATTACACTTGTACTTTTCACAATAGATTATTTCATGATGATTTTTGATGATGACGCTTGAATAGTGAAACCGGTTGGCTAAAATATAATAGTAAAAAAAGACGGGTTGCACTCCGGGAGTGCTGGCAGAAGTGTTATTTAGGTTGCTGAATATTTTATAAAGAAAACCATGACATCAAGCGTCATGGGGTCATGATGACCCCATAACGCTTGATTAACTCTACATTTAGGACCTGGGGCTCCCCTACTATAACAATTTATTAAAAAAACGATGGATTGCACTACAGGAGTGCCGGGAGAAGTAAGAACTTGAATATTAACGTTGTGCATTTTTGATATTTTGGAATGGTTAGGGGATAATTTTGAACGATTGCTTTAATTATTGATATAAAATACCATAACTTATCAGTATGAAAGTACTATTATTTATGCACAAATATTATTTTCATATCAATAACCTGCGTTTGGCTTGACAAAAACTCGCTAAAATAAGACCACGTGACGGCTAGGAGCGTCGTTTTATTATCTGTACATCGAACATTGCTCTTCTACACATAAAGCTTATTTTTAAGATGGAACAAATAGAGCAATGTCTGCTATCTGTGAGAATGTAATGATAGGTATAGGTATATTGTGGCGTATTATCCTTTGCGCATCCTATACTCTTTGGAAATATCTAAGCAATACAAAAACAGCAACGTATCTACGTTATATTTTAGATCTCGCGCTGTCCTGTTCGCGCATGGGCAGTGCGCCGTCTTACGTTCTGACGATCTGACGCGAGTTTAGAAGTTTTTACCCATTCCAAAAAAAGTGAGCAACACCGCTAAAGAAGTTTTCACATCAAAAAATATATTGTGGAAAGTACAAGTGTAGTTAACAAATTGTTTCTATATGCTTCTTAATTTTTTTTCTAAAATTTACTCCGAAAGGACATTAAATGAGGGTAAAAGTTTGTACGAGAATAATATGTATTCTATGCTGATGAGGTCTCTGGTTACCATCTAGTTAATTAAAAATAGGTAATGATAATCTCCACACCAAAATTATTTAAATTATTTTTCATCTTAAATTCTTAAATTATTGGGTTCGATTCCAGGGTCGGGCAACGAAAAAAAATAAATTGTGACTTATCAATTTTATAATAAAATAGCGGTTCCCGGGATTGGATACCTGGTTGGCGATAGGCTTGCGGGTGGCAAGCCTATAACCAACCAGGTATCACGTCATTATGGGACTTAGTATCTTCAGTTAGTCGTGAGTGCCCTAGTTGTGCCTCTTTGGGGATATGGGCGTAAAGATGTTTTTTTAATCATATACACGTGGATCAAATAATTAGATAAGAATTTAAAAGAAGTACACACTAATAAAAAAAAACCTTTCATGATTACCTATTTTCTAATTTTGTTTTCCTTAATTACTCAGTGTTCTTTTTCCTTTACTTGATCCTATTATAAATTGTTATTCGAAACACGATTTTAAATGGGATAAGAATGCAAAACAAGTGCACACTAATATAAAAAACCTTCCATTATTATCTATTTTCTAATTTTGTTTTCCTTAATTACCCAGTGTTCTTTTCCTTTACTTGATCCTATTATAAATTGTTATTTGAAACACGATTTTAAATGGGATAAGAATGCAAAACAAGTGCACACTAATATAAAAAACCTTCCATTATTATCTATTTTCTAATTTTGTTTTCCTTAATTACCCAGTGTTTTTTTCCTTTACTTGATCCTATTATAAATTGTTATTCGAAACACGATTTTAAATGGAAATTAAAAAGAAACAAAAACGATGACAAAACAGTACCCAATCCCTAGGGCGTGATTCCTTTGTTGTAGCCGAGACAAAGAATTAAGGTTCCTAAAGACTTCTTAAGATTGTTTTTACTATTATATTATATTATTTCGTTCAGTTTTTCCTAATCGCGGAACTAGTATACGTAACAATAACATAATGTATGTACTTGCCCGTAAACAGACATATGTAAGCCTTAGAGTATGTCAACAAGGAGCGCTTAATTATGTACCCACTCGCGCGTACAAATTCATATTGTGACCGCTGTCGTTTTGGTAGAGAAACCCAAGATTCATACTTACATATTTGTTTTCTTTTGCTAAGTATTTACAGCCATTTGTCAAATGTGATCGATTAAATTGTTTTACTAGCGACTCAGAACTGTGTAGTTATAGGACGTATCTACTGGCGTAAATGGTAACAAAGGAAGGTGGTGGTGGAGTTGTACCCTCAGTAGCTCAAATGGCTAAGAACAGAAAAGAATAGAACATATTTTTATTTAAGCTCACCTTACAGGAGGCACTTGTGATGAGTATTTATAATACTAAAAACAACCAACCGGTTCGGAACGTGGCCACACACTGAGAAGAACCGGCAAGAAACTCAGCAGGCTTGTCTTTGTCTTATTCTATACAAATTTATTAGTAATACATCAAACATTAATAAGAGATAGAGATAGAGAGATAGAGAGAGAGAGAAGAGAAAGGTATAAGGAGCAATTAATCCAAAGCACTCTTCTACGATAAATATTCAGCAATGGTATAGTAACCTTTTTTATACAAATTCACTTTGACACATTTTTAAATGTATTTAATGGCAGGTCTTTCATGTAGTCGGGAAGTTTATTATCAAAACGTATACGATGGCCCATGAAATAATAAATAAGTTCAAGCTTTCGTTGGCTTGGTTTCTTTGTGCTGGAAAAAATGAAGGTTCAAATCCTATCTGAGGCAATTTTAATTAAGTATATACTAAAACTACTCAATCATGAAAGTTCCATTACATTTATATCGTTTGAAACCGGGTGTACATTTTTATCATTCATACCAAACACCCGATGAAGCGAAGATAACAGTTGCCAGAAGCAAGCTTTTCGCTCCATTAAACAATATGTTCAGATATGATGTTGTCGGTTGATTGCATATAGCGGTCTTTTAAACCAAAACAACACGACGTGTGAGTATTTATATCAGAAGATATTAGCACAACATTAATCAAGCAAACATTAGCTTCTATCTCTACATTTTTTATCCATATCTGTATTTATAAATGAATTTCATAGATAAAGAGGTTTTCATGTATACGTTTCTTCTGTGTATTGGACATTAGTGATTGTTATTACTACGCAAGTTTAGAATGGATTTTTTTACAGTAACCAAATGTTTTTTTTAAATCAATAAAAAGTAATTACCTATTTACCTACATGATGTATTTATCTAATTGCGGTCGGTCTTTTTACTAATTTTCAAAAAAGAAGAAAGATATTTGTTCGATTATAATCGATTTATTTCTCATTTTTGAACAAATTACAAAAAATAATTTTTTAAGAGCGTATATCCGAGACTTCTTGGCACTACGACTGGATCTAGCGACAGAATCCTAGGAAAATCGAAGAAACATTAAATATTTATACTTAATGACACCATATGACATCTATAACAACATACTTTTTCTTTCTTTCATTAGGTATTGGCCTTCACGTTAGTATTTAGCCATTAGTCAAGTAGAAATTTGCATCATATTTTAATTCAATTTTAATCAATTATAATTAGTCATCAGTCATAAGTCGTCAGTAAGTCGTGTCTGAGTCTTGAGTAAAACGGTGGCTTTGTTACTCAAGCTCGACTATTGAGATTTGGCGGCAGCGAGGAAATACACGATACACTAATTTATTCATGATTACTTCATTTGTGTACTTTCACTGAACAAAATTAATCTAATCCCTCCTAAATTAACTAACTTCACTCAATATAAGCACGAAATTAATTAACTATGAAAAAATTACGGCCATCTTCATTCACGATGGCGCCAAAACTCCTACAACATACTTATATAGACATCAAGACATATATAGATAGATAGATAGACACAATATATAGACATCAAAGTGGTATTTTTGCAGTTTCACTTAAAGCTTATTACATCGAGAAATATTTGTTACTTCTTCAGTCACAAATGATTTTTTTTTATTTCAAAAATTAATAGTTAAATTTATTGATAACATTTCCAGTAAACAATATCTAAAATAATAGCTATAAATAAAATGCAGCATTTTGTAATGGATCTTAGAGGATGCAAAATGGTTAGTTTTATTAAATCTAGGGCTACGCTTTCGTAGCACCATCGTATCTTACGAATGGAACGTCTCGTCTACGTCATAATAAAACCACACCGATGGAAAATGAGCGATTGATAAGTGTGTGAGTGTGTGTGAGTGTGGATGTGTGAATGTGAAAAAGAAGACATTGGTACAAATTAGGCACACGCCGGAAGTTCTTTGCCCTACAATATGTGGCAAACCTATCGACAACCTCGAGATTTTAACCCTAAAATTGTACCTAAAACCTCAGGTACTTAATGCTAGCACTAGACACTACAGCTAACACCACAGAAGTGATTACCTACCTACCTATATTGTAGTCATACTCATTCCTACAACCGGTAAAAAATACAATTACTTAAAGAATTTACTCATTTTTATTTGAAAATTATTGACTCTACTATTAACGTCCTTGCCAGTTAAAGCTAAAAGTTAATCTCTTTAACATATAGGTATTTGGATCTAAAAATATAATTTTACTAGGTGGTAGAGTTCCGCAACGACTCATCCGGATTGGTACCACCGCCTTACCTATTCCTGCCGCCATAACGTTTTCCGGTTCAGAGGGTAAGGTAGCCGGTCAACTTACTTTTGCTCGGGGCCTAACATCCTGGCCTCAGGTTGGCAACGCACCATTACCAACTTTGGTGTCTCTAGGCAGCGTGAATTTTAACTATCAGGAAATCCGTCTGCTTGTTTGCCTTCCAATATCATAAAAAAAGAATAAACATAATATATAGTGATAGATATTCCCTTACGATCCATATTCATAACCGTAACGGGAAGCACCCAAGCATTAAATAAATGTAATTTAACCTAAAATTTACGACATCATTATTTTGCCAATATCCTCTACCCCTGTGTTAAATATTTGGTAATAAAATAATATATTTTTGAATCTATAGCAATAACTCATATATAAATGACTTATTTAGTATACCTGCGTAAATTTAATCGCGTAAATTGTAGACTTTCTGTGAAAGCTGTTCTTTTTATTGTACGTCTAATATAATTCACACGATTGCGTAAAGCTCTATTTTAAATTGTAAGCCTATGCCATAACAGGTATATTTTATTGGTGGTTTTAGTTCAGGCTCATACGTGTAAAGCGATAGCTTAGTTTGAAACCTATATCTATTACAGGGTGTGTACAGGGTGTGTAATAGATATAGTGAGTGTGCACATTTATGGTTTTATTATTAGCTCAGTCTAAAATTATTGTAGTTGCAAGCTGTTCCTATCACAGGTGGTCTAATTTGTGAATAGTTTTGGCTCAAGCTATCCATGTTGCAAGATATTCCAATCGCAAGCTGTATAATTGTTTATGGTTTCCGCGTAGGTTCAGTCTATACAGGCTATATAGGTAAGCTATTTCGAGTACAGGGTGCTTAAAAAATTTCTTATCCACTGTCTTAAAAAGAAAAATAAGCAAAAACACAGTTGCCAGTGTATTTCCGTTTTTTCCAGAATTTGAATTATGTCTGTTATTTTACCCAGTTTCTTTGTGGCATAAACAATCTACATCCCTACCCAACAGCTTGTAAGAGGCGAATGTAGGTTAAATAGTCATTACCTACCTATGTTAGCCTCTTTAGTCTTTACTGTGTTAAGTTTTTGAGTCGCTTATAAAGAAAACAGCACGACAAGGTCAAACAGGTCACCATGACGCTTGATTAACTGTACATTTAGGACTTGAGGCTCCCCTACTACTATCATTTATAAAAAAAACGACGGGTTGCACTTCCGGAGTGCCGGGAGAAGTAAAAACTTGAATTTTAACGTTGTGCATTTTTGATGTTTTGGAATGGTTAGGGAATAATTTTGCACGAATTTCTTTAATCAGTATGAAAGTACCATCATTTATCATTTATAGTACACAAACATGATAACACGAACAGTCCAGCAAGCGCCCTGCACCGTCTAAACGAAACAGCAGGCGCAGGCATACATTTTAGCAGCGCCTTACAAAAAACAAAAAACAGGGGGAAACTTCCTCTTCTATGCTGCGCCGGCTGTTTACTCTCCATCCATGTTACGAATTTTCGATCAGGTCATGTGTCCTGGCGCGAGTTTAGAAGTTGCAACCCATTCCAAAAAAGTGTGTAACGCCGTTTAAGAAGTTTTCACTACAAAAACATTTAACAAAATCGCGATATACGAATCGTCAGCAACCCATACTATAACATGTGTTAATCTCATTTAAAACCCGATCCACATCAAAGCGTACTCGCAGATTAAAGTACATCCCATTTTCTATTTGTGTAGAACACATAAATCCCTGGAGTTGCTACTCTATACAATGAAGCCACAAATAACAGTACATATAGGAAATTCCGTGAGTTAGTAGGTTTTCGGTCGTGAATTTGCATAATGTTTCATGGAATAAAGATAATTCGAAATGTAAAAAGTTGTTTTATTTTAATATCCGTTGAACATACTCATTTGTTGATTGGATACAATGAAGTAGTGTTTTTATACATAAATATTTATTCAGAAAAATTTGATAGAAAGATTTACTTAGCATATTTCACATTTATAATCTCGCGTCCGCAAAAGGTCTTGAGGACAGTTGTGTGGATATTATTTATTGATAAACTTATAATTATGAAGGCTTGATAGGATCTGCTGCTTTATCTTCAATTATCTCTTGTGTTGGTCTTTATTTGTGGAGTAGAAAATACCATCTGCCTCCCTACCAATCAGCTCGTAAAAGGCGAGCACAAGTTAAATGGGTCATCATTAATAAGGCCACTAGTGATGCACCAACTTAACCCGGGTAGGAATACAAGACCTTATCTATTCTTGCTGCTATAATGATAGTATTTCAATAAAGTAGTCAGCAACATGACGGCAACACAACTATCACATCTATAGGTTACGGTCGTCTTTTACCATCGGGAGATTTATGTGCTTATTCGATGATCGCAAGCGTAAAAAAATATTCAAAGTTTTTCAAAAGAGAGTAAATATTTTTTCTCTGCTATATTAAACCAATTACACTTCAATTCATATAAGCCTTTGATTTGTCATGAGCCAATCAGTCACTTTATTGATTGCCGTGGATATATACAAGTGTCAACCTTTTGTGTAAGAAATATCTGCTATATGCGTTCAATATTTTATTTTTGTTCAGAAGATCCTTGAGTAGAAAAATCTTGTTTGCTACTCTATTACTTTCTTTGTTCTGCTGTATCCATAATTTTTAAAGCGTTCGAGGCATTTTTATAACATTTTTCGGGATGTCTATTCATGCATTGCTTTGTCATGACTACTAATACTAGACTAGGAGGTGATTTCAACAACCTGGCTGTAGTTAAATATAGAAGTTTTTTGTTGCTGTTAAGATATTTTTGATAATTGCTGAAAAATAGAAATTGTTGCCTGGTAACTTATCGAAGTCTTGTTTCATATTTTACTAGACTTTTTTCAATATTTCCTGTCATCAGAAGACGTTGCATCCACACTATTTTTTTTAATAAATTGCCTTTTAAAACAAACTAGTTTATACTCGAGGCTTCGCCTTCTTACCGAACTAATTTTATTATATAAATTCTATCCTAGATAGTGTTCGTGTCATATTCCTATAACTTTATTCCTGCAAAGTTTCATCTAAATCCGTTCAGTGCATGCGTGAAAGGGTTAAAAATATCCATCTTTTCTTACAAACTGTCACTTTTATAATATTAGTAAGACAAAAGATTAAACCGTCTTCTACCAGAAACTACATTTAACTTGTTATTAAATAGCTTATTTAAAACCCAAATCTTGACTAAACTCAATTTTATTGCGTTTTAGTCTCCCTGTTTGCCCCCCACTCTATAATATGCTTTGAAGTACTAGTCTAAGAGCCGGTGGGAGATTGACCTTCACCGATCTGATAACCAGATGAGACATATTTTTTATCAAATATAATTTATAAATAAATAAGCCTATAATTACTTGCCTATCTGAAAGTGCCCATGGCTATTTTTAATTAAATGATGTATACTTTAAGTATGATATTTTGCAGGCAAGTCTATATGACTGACTTTGTTATAAAATAATCTAAAATTTGATATAACTTTCGATAAGTTAGCAGAACGATGGAGTCACCTATATTAACTTACCTGTACAGATATGAATCTGTTTGCCAGGTAGCTATACACAAAAATGAGTAGGCAAGCCTACTGAGGCATATTTTGTGTCTTAAAAACTAAAAGTGAAATAAAATTCATTTGGTTATCAAAAGAATGAAAGTGATGAAAAAAATCGATTAAAGTTAATTTAATTAAAAGCAGCCATGAGCACTTTCAAACAGGCAAGTAATTATAAGCATATTTGTTTATAAATTATATTCGATAAAAAAATATGTCTCATCTGTTTATCAGATCGGTGAAGGTCATCTTCCACGGTCTCCTCTACTATACGTTGTACACCTCAAATAAATCTATTCAGAAAAATAACGTA